>JAJEJO010045256.1:169538-215816 GCA_020662805.1 Glaucomys volans
GTGTTGGCAAGGATGTGGGGAAAAGGGTACACTCATACATTGCTGGTGGGATTGCAAGTTGGTGCAGCCACTCTGGAGAGCAGTGTGGAGATTCCTTAGAAAACTTGAAATGGATCCACCATTTAACCCAGCTATCCCACTCCTTGGCCTATACCCAAAGGACTTAAAATCAGATTACTACAGTGATGCAGCCACATCAGTGTTCATAGCTGCCCAATTCACAATAGCTAGATTGTGGAACCAACCTAGATGCCCTTCAATAGATGAATGGATAAAGAAACTGTGGTATATATACACAATGGAATATTACTCAGCCATAAAGAAGAATAAAATTATGGCATTTGTAGGTAAATGGATGATGTTGGAGACTGTTATGCTAAGTGAGATCAGTCAATCCCCAAAATCCAAAGGCCGAATGGTCTCTCTGATAAATGAATGATGATGCATAATGTGGGGGGGAAGGGTGGCAAGAATGGAGGAAGGGTAGATAGCATAGAAGGAAGGGAGGGGTGGGGTCGGTGTGGGGGGTAATAATAACAGAATGTGTGACAGACATCATTGCCCTCTGTACATGTATGAATGCATGGATGGTGTGACTCTACTTTTTGTACAACCAGAGAAACAATAGCTATACTCCATTTGTGTTCAATGAATCAAAATTAAATTCAAAAAAAAGAAAGAAAGAAGAGAGAATCTGCTCCACTCACCAAGGACAAAATTAATACCTCCAAAGCAAACCCCTGATCAACTAACTCCTCTAGCCACATACTCCCTGTCCACAGCTACTACAGAGTTAACCCATTCAACTGGATTAATGTACGGTTTAATTAAGTCTCTCATAACCCATTCATTTCACTTCTATACTTTCTTGCATTTTCTCACACAAATGTTTTGGATGGGCATCTCATATCTAAACCATAACACCAGTAAAGTTTATAATTGGGAGGTGGCATTTGCACAGAGCCTCCAAGAATAGGCAGGATCCAGGTGTGAGTGCTGTTAGAAGCAAAGATATAAGATTGAAGAAACTTAGGGAATTGCTAAACATAAGGGGTTGCTTAGTTTAACATTGATGCCTCCTCAAAACAAAAGCAAAAACGAACTGAATAAGCATTTGATCAGGATGTTGGGAGTGATCTCATGGGGCTTAGTGTTGGAGAGAGATAGGTGAAGGCTAGGTCATCAAAATAGGGATGTGTACTCTTAGGACATCCAGTAATGTGCCAGGGACAGACTTGGTATCTAGCCCAGTGGTGGACATATAGAAAATATTTTATAAGCGTTTTGTCAAATAAATTAAATGTAAATAATAGGTCTGAATCTAAGCAATGACTTGGAGTCCCTGACAGGACCTGGGGCTGGCCTTGGCTTACCCTGTAGAGAAGCACAGTCCTGGAGTACTGAAATTGGAAACATTCTGCCATGCATCTCAAGCCACCATGTAAATCTTTTGTAAGCTCATGCAATAACTCAGGCAATGAAATATCAATGTAAAGTTGACTTTAATTACAATGAAGGGTGTTTGCCTCTCTGTCCTTTGCTTCTAATCCAGGGAAGCCTACTGAGTGGCACAGAGAAATCAGAAGAATATTTCCAAAGCAGGAGGCAGCCCCCAACCCCTAATGAGGTTCACCAACATTCAGGCAGTCTTTCCTACTCTATGGCCTCCACCACACTCACATCTTATCTGATCCAGATGGTAGAAGGGCATGAGGAAGAAAAATAGGAGTGGTGATTCCCTTCAACAAGGCCCCAGAAAAGAAGGGTAAATGTTGTCAGCTAGCCACCATGGGAAAGGGAAAGGTGTCCAGCTCCAGAGTGCTCATCCATGTGGTCATCCATATATGCTGTGAAACTACTGAACATCAGAGCCTGTGCTGGGGACTGGGTCTGTCCTCAAAGAACTTTCTGTTGCATAGGAAAGCACCAGCACAATTGGCATCCACCAAGGAAAATATGAAAATTTCATGAATTCAGTGTTGATCTACATGTCCTGACATCTGGAACTGAGCCTAAGAATTTATTAACTAGGGAGAAGGACCACCTGTAAAAGCATCAAAAGAAATGGCACAGTGCTGGGCACTTCATATAGTTTACATACTGTGCCAGCCTGTGATGCTGATAAAGGTTTATACATAGGTAGTTGCCATTTCTAAGGAGAGGGGAATCATGATTTATAGTGTTGACCAAACCCCATGGTGTAAATTTTCCCACAGGTGTTGATTTCAAGCTAACAAGGTGATAATAACCAGCTTGTGAAATTCCTGAAAAATTAACCATTGTCTTTTCAGGTTGGTTCCAACCCCCTTTGGGACCTGGTTGTCTGAGGAGATGTGGGCTGGCCAAGAGGACTTCTGAACATTAACATCTCAGCACAGGGTTTCTACTCAGCAAACACTCAAGGACTGAACTTATTGCCTAAAGGTCTCAAATCTACTATTAACAAGATAATAAAAATTGTAGCTAGCATCTACTTATGTATTACAGTTTAGATTTCTCTTCTACTGGTTTCTCTTCCACCTATCAGCATGATGAATTGTGAAAATTCTATGAAATAGACACTGTTCCCACTTTGCAGATGAGAAAACTAAGGCTTAGAGGGAAAACTTTTTATTCACAATCATACCACATGTAAAAAGCAGCAACAAACAGATGTCATCACTGAATGCCCTCCCCACCTGCATAATGAGTCCAACATGTAATAGGTACAAGTCAGAAAAGTCCTATACATCCTCAGACCCCTTTGTGGTTCAGGTTGATGCATAGGACCCAGGTGCTTTCAATCATTCAGATGAAGGAGGCAGCCAGGTGGAGGAATAAGGCTTATGATCAGGGCAGTGGCAGAGGTGCCCAGCACTTTGGATGTTGCAGTACCGAGCCTTTGACATTCAGCCCTGAATGCCACAGAACTGAGTGACCAGAGAGGAGTGTTTCACTAAAAGTACCCCCACAATTTGGTCAGGCCTTATTCCTGTGTACCTCCCCAGATTCTGTGATCTGTCCAACATCCCATAGTAAATTCCTACTGTGCTTAATCTACCGGAAATGGGCTCTGTTATTAGGAACCCAGTGGGATGGTAGGTGCAGGGCTTAAAGTTGGGCATTTGGCTCAAAATTTGTCCACAATGCTACATGCCTCATTTTCTCCCTCCTTAATTCAGTAAATGAAGGTCCAATCCTCCCATTTCATAGATAAAGAATTTAAGTCAAAAAGAGATTAGACCTTCTGCCTGAGAGTACAAAATAGGATTCTAGGCTGGATGTGTCTGATTCCAAAACTTCTGCTGTTTCCTCTGCCTCTGCTTTCTCACAATTGAACTTATTCATGGAATCTAATGAGAAAAATTGCATTCAGGTGGTGTATGTTGGAGAAGGGAAGTAGGGAAAGGTCTGCCATCCAGAAAAAAACAAGATAAATGAAGACAGCAGAGAAGTGTTGCAGTGTAATTCAGTACATCTTTATTTGCTTCAACTTATACACAGATATGAGCTCACCATTTTGGGGGAGAGTTTTTTACCATACCATGTGGAGATTGGTCCAGGGTTCTGGCATGGGCAGTATTCAAGGAGAATGAGCTCAGAATTGCAAGAACAGCAGAGATCCTCAGCCTGTTAGAATACAGAGGGAAGATCTTCTGCAGTGGTGAAGCCAGAGTGGGGGTTGAAGGACTAGTAATTGTGGGTGAGTGGAGGGAAGTGGCAGGGCATCATTGTGTGCAAGGACACAGAGTCTAGAACAAGTGTGTCTATACGAAGGTAAATAAGGAATGCAGTTTCAACAAAGCATATGGGGTGTAAAGAAGAACAGTAAGAACTAAGTGAGTGGTTGGGGTTTCAGATCAGTGGTAGTGTGCTTTACTAGTATGCCCTGGGTTCAAACCTCAGCACTGAATAAAAATAAAATAAATGTATTGTGTCACCTAAAATTAAAATGTTTTTTAAAAAAAGAATTAAGTGAGATGAAAGGTTGAGAATGTCATTGGTTAATTAATCAGCATACCCCAGGCATCTCATCTGAGTGGTTGAGATGAAGCTGTGAGCTAAGACACATAATAAGTCCTGACTTCCTGGGCTTGGACCTAGCAGGGAAGTCATGAACTCAACAAGTATGGGCCAGAAAATTAATTAGTTGCAATATAGTTATGTTTTCTCAAAAAATTTTGGAAGCCATAGCAGCATCTAAAAGGAAGATGAGATTCGAAACAGAAGATAAAGATGGCTTCCCTGAGGAAGTGGCATTTAAGCAGAATCCTGAAGAGTAACAGTAAACTAAGTAATGGAGGAGCAGTTCAAACCCAGGAATGTGGCAGGGCACAGAGGAGTCTGCCATATTTAAGAAGTTGAAAGAATTTCAGTGACATTGGTGTGCACTGAGTGACACAGGGCCAGGGACACAAGGACAAACATAAGGAGACCCAGGGGCCATGTTACACATGGATTTTACCCTAAGAGCCATGAAAAAGAACAGAATGAGCTCTGTACTTTCCTCAGGATGACTCAGGCTGCTCTTTGGGGAATAGATTAGAAGAAACAGGAGCAGCTGGGGCAGTGAAGAGCAGCACTATGGCAGCCTGGGTAAGTTGCAGCACCAAAGAAGGATGACTGTGGAGTGTTCCAGGTGGAGTCCAAGCTCGCTGACTCACTGCAGCACCACAGAGAAAGTGTTACATGATGGAACCTGCCCTTCCTTACTTCTTTTCCTCATTTGTGACAATAGGGTTGTAACAGGACCTTCCTCATAAGGCTATTGAAAATACTGAAGAGTGTCAACACACTAAGAAATATTTGAAATGCTGGAAGTTACCCATGACTGACAGACCCAGATACATGAGGGGAGGATGAGAGTCCCATTGTGGATGCATTCAGGTGGAGAGAGACTCATTGGTCATCAAGTGAAGATGTCAGGAGACAGTTAAACCTCAGGATTGCACTCTAGAAAAGTTTGGGGGCTGCTGCTGTGCAGATGGTATCCAACCCCATGGGAAAGGAGGTGTCCAGGAGATAATGTAGAGTTAGACACATATGTGCCCAGTGAACAACTGAGGGCTTGACCAATTTTGTATGTCAAGGTAGGATTCTTGGAGTTGCTCTTAGATACTGGGAAGAATCTTGGGATGAACAGTGGTTTTAGCAGTGCCCCTAGAGATATGGAGCATTCATCCTGACTGACTCCAGTGATCTCAGCTGGTAGCCTTTCTTTGATTCCCCAAGGAGACAGGCCTGAGTCAACTTACCCAGGCTCTGAACATGTCTGAACCTTAAGACTCAGCTCATGCTGACAAATTCTTTCTAATGGGGAGATCAACCTTTCACGAAGCATCCAAGCACAGCAGACAGAAGGCTGGGCACAGGGCCAGAGAGGCCATGAGAGAGCAATAATGCAAGTACTGTGGACTTTCATAGGTCTCTCTGTGTTTTCACCACTGGCTCAAGCCATGGCAGGATCCCCTGGTGCCCTGGTTTAGCAAGACCGCATGCTGGAGCCCCAAGGGTAGATATAGAGAGCAGATGAGAAAGTATTATGGTCCCTGCATTGCTGATCTGACAGGAATTGAATCAGAAGGATGTTGGAAAGTACAGTGACTTCTGCTCCTACCTCAGGTCTTAGAACTTGTTTTTTTTCTGGAATATTCTTCCCCTGGTTTTGTCAAGGCTTACTGCATTTCCTCCCTCAATGTTTTATTCAAAACTTATCTTCTGAGGGAGGCAGCCCCTATTACCCCACTTAAAGTTGCAAACACAGGGCTTAGTGATCACTATCCTACCAGCTTTATTTTTCACTATGACATGGTAACCATGTGACACACTACATTTTAGTTTTCATTTGTAATTATTCATTTCCTCCTCCCCTTACTAAAGAGAAGTTCCATGACGATAGAGATTCTATTACTGTCATTCACTGATGAACTCCCCATCTAATGCGTAGAACACAGCATGGTACATATTAGCCAGTCAATTAATATTTGTTTATTGATTAATTGGCCAAATGATTGATTGATTAAAAGATTGCCTGGAAATTCAGGCCATTCACTCAATCAGAAACAGAGTCCAGAATTTGCATTCTAATTCCGTCTAGGTCCTTTGTGAGAACCCACTCTCTTTCTCTCAAAACCTTAATATCCACATCCATAAGGTGGGGATTAAGACACCTTCTTAGAATTTGAAATCCATGGCAAAATATGGAGAGGAAGAAAAGAGAGAGAAGGCAAGCAGGAGCCAGGACCAAGGACTGTGAAGCCGGAGTGTGGAGGTGGGGGCTCAGAGATGTTTGACAACCATCAGCCAGGGGGTCACTTGCCTGTGAATTTAAATCTGGAAGGGGTTGGCTAGGAGTTCCTGGATGGCCCATCTGACTCATTCTCAGTCCCCTGTGTCCACTACTGGGGAGGTTCCTTCCTGGGCCAGAGAACACTCAACCCAGTGTGCTCAAGCCAAGCAAAGGTCACCATCCTTCAGGTGGGGCTTGCTCTTTTCCTGAAGAGTGGACTTTCTAGGGACTGGGAGAACCTAGGTTTCACATCAAGTTGTTTCAAGCACCTTGCAGAAGAGTAGTGCTTTTGGGTGAGCGAGTATTCTGAGCACAGGACAGAGTGGCCAGCTCCCTACACGGAGGGATCCAAAGGGTTAAACAGAAACCCTGCTCCAGACCTGCCCACTCCTCCCACCTTCCACCTGGAAACACCCCCTAATATTTAAGACCCATCTCCAGCATCATGTTCTCTGGGAAGCCTTCCTTCCTCAATAGCTCCTCCCCACCTCAGTGCAGCCCAGGTAGAACCAACCAATTCCTCCTCTGGTACTGTGTGCCCTGTTCAGTTATTCATTCCCTAAAACATCTATTTATGGAGTGTTTTCTATGTGCCAGTCACTCCCCAGGAACTGAAGATACAGCCACAAAGGGTACAGATGAATGTAATGGCACACTCTTCAGGAACTTAAAAACATTTCCAGAATGCTCCTCCAGTTCTCTGGTCCATGCCAGTTTCTTCCACAGCTCTCTGAGATAGTCAAGGCCAGAAGCTCTGCACCCTGTGCCTTGGGCTATTATAGAACTAGTCCAAAATTATGAGAGGATTTTTTACTGTGCTTCTCTACAACCCCTGAAGTGCTGGGCCACCCACACTTACCTCTGAGACCTCCAGATCTTTCTCCATCCATCGCTAAAACACTAATGTTTCAGTGAATACCATAATTGGTCATCTGATGGTCTGACTTGTCAGTGCTATTCCTTACTCTCTTAAAGACTTTTAATGTCATTCATTCCTGCACCAAGAACCAAATCTAGCACATAGTACATACTTGATTAGTGTTGAAGGAAGAAAGATAAGATCTAAGAAAAGGGATGAAAGAAAGGGAAAAAAACCTGGCACTGACACCATTGATCTGTGCCTACTTAGATTCTTCACTTGACCTGCATAGCTCAAGTATTTGGAGCTATTTATTCTTATCACTTCAGTGTGGTCCATGAATCTGTAACCTAATATTTGTCTGGGATTTTGTTAGTAATGCAGAATCTGGGGCCAAATCCAGACCTCCTGAATCCAGATCTGCAGTTTTGCAAGATTCCCAGGTGTTACACATGTTCTGTAATATTTGAGAAGCACAGCTTTGAATTCTGAGGAAGATAATGCCAGTCCTGTGACCTGCCAGGAGAGTGAAGGGCATCAAATAAGATGAGTAATGTGAAAATGTTTTGAATACTGGAACATGCTGGGCAGATAACTTATATTGCTATGATTATTCTTATGATAAATAAGTGTCCTTGCAGAAATGACTTTATAGTTCTTTATATAAAGCTCATTAAATTCTGATCAAATGTGCTACTAAATGGTCTGTTCTGCTCCAGTGAGTTTTGTAAACCTCAAGCCTTCAAAACAGATTGGAACCTGTACTTGGGGACAGGTACATTCTTTGCTTATGATGGTCACCATGGGCCTGATTGAGTGCAAACTGGTTTCCCACAACACCCTTCACACTGATTGATCCTGGGGAAGAAGTAGATGGTGGGAACCCAGCTCCTCAGAGAAAGGAAAAATTAAGTAGAGGCAGAGGGTAGAAAAAGACAACCCTGGGGTTTCATGCTGGTTGATTGTGTTGTGCTGCATGTCTGTGATCTTCTGCCTTTCAGAAGGCTTCTTCCAAGCCTTTTGGAAGGAAAAGAGGGAGCAGAAGTGAAGGGAGCAGGTGATGGTGGGAATTGCCTCAGTCACAGGCTGGGGAGGGGGCCACCACTGAGAACCTTTAAGTGAAGCAACCACAGAGGCAGCTATAATCCACTGCAAGGGATTTTGATGCTAGACTGGATAAAGCCCAAGGCCAGGCCAATGACCCCATCAGGTTTTGGCCCAGAGATAAAGGCTGAGTGAGTTAGGAAGATGCATCTTGGACTTGAGTTTAGGGCAGGGACAAGAGAAAGTAAGAACCATGATCAAATAAGGTAGAGACAGATAACCAGATGAAACTGCTGAGAAAAGCAATAAATATCAAATGTCCAGGATGGCCAGGCTTCTCTCTGCTCCTAGCTAGATCTCCATGCTGAACCAGACGGGCCACACCAGGGTTGGTTCCTCCAACAAGAAATGACACACAGTAAGTCCCCAGGTAGAGGGCACTCTTCTGCTGGGTTTCACTCATGGGCTCAGCCTATAAACTTCAAGTCAATTTTCATAGTCTCCTCTTCTAACCTTTCCAGGTACAAGTCTCTCAGACCTCTGCCTGACTCACACTGCCCTCTGCCAGCATGACCCCGCCACCCTGCAAAGCAGCAACACTGATTCTGACTCAGGATCTGTAATTCTCTCACTTAATCTTCATTCTCCAAGTCAGGCAGTCACTCACCAAATGCTCCCTGGTACTTTCACTGGACTAGGACCTGTGCAGGGCTCCAGAGACCCCCCTGATGAATTAACCCCAAAGTCCCACAGTCTAGAGTTGGAGACAGTCAACAGCAATGTGATGGGATAAGTTCCACCACCACTGAGAGTCCAAGTGATTCAGAGAACACAAATAGGGAGGAGTGGTCAGGGAAGGTTTTCAGGGGTGGCATACCTGAACAAAGACCTGCAGCAGCAACAGAACCCTCAATCCAGGGACAGAGTCAACCCAAGGTGAAGACAAGTGCATGATTGGCACTCAACCTCACTGGTTATCAGAGATGCATGAGTAGACATGAAGAGATGCCACTGTACACCCACCACACTCTGAAGGTTAAATCTGAATAACAAAAAGGCCAAAGGACATGGGGAAGCTGGGATCTCTCTGCACTCCAGGGAAACAATTGAGCAGGGATGAGGGAAGTTAAACCCAGGTGTGCATGTAAGCCCTCTGAGCAACCTACATGGGTGTGCCCAGCCTAGAGACTCATGTCCTGATTCCTGAAGAGAAAGGTACCAGAGTGTTCACTGGGGTGCTATTTGGGGAGGAAATCTGCAGTGCGTGCATACAGCAGTTAGAGGGACTCAAGAGGGACTTCCAAAAATATGGATGAATCTGAGAAATATGTTTCAAGTGAGCTAAAATCAGAAACAGAAGGTTCTCTGAGGCAAAATGCCAGTTATGCAAATTAAAAACACACACTAAGAAAACAGCACCCTATATTTTTCAAAGAAATGTGCATTTCCAAGGTCATTCACCAAACACATTAGATGTATAGGGAAGATGGATACAGGAGGAGGAGTTGGGAATGAGGTGTTAGGAAAATGAGAGACTAAAACAAGGCAAGAGCAAGTCCTTGCAGGAAAGATGGTTCCGGAATGATGGATTGCCATAAGGAGGAAGGCAATTAACTGAATTTGTTACACCTATCCAAAACTAAAAATTAAAGCAGGAACAAATTGGAGTCTAGTCAGAGAGAACCAGAGGTGTGGAGAACCAGAAGCAGTAGCAAGCTATGCAGAAGGAGACAGGACTATAAGCCATTCAGCCAATGGGGGGTGGGGGCACAGAGAGCAGGAGAGTAAGTGGGGACATAGGAGGATGCAGTGGACAGTGACCCATGAAACATAAGCAATTCCTGCACCATGGTGAGGACTTGAAGTTTGTCTTAGGTCCCTGAACACCCCAGAAGAGTTTATAACTGGGGAGGGACTTGGTCTTATCTGGGTCTGAGACACTGCTAGAACCATGGATTTGTGGAATATAACCATGCCTTCCTTTCCTTGCAGTCACACTTCTCTCAGGACAGGAAGGTTACCCAGAATTTATTACCCACAAATCTCTTTCACAGACAGATTCACAGATAGAATCTTACCCCATAACCACAACAGAAGCACAAAGAGAGGCCAGGAATATATTATTACCCTTTTATAGAGGAGAACACTAAAGCTTGGGAAAGGCAAGGAATTGTGTACTATTCAGCTTATAGAACTGCAGCCTTCATTTCAAAGGTTACAAGACCCAAAACTCTTGTCAAAGTTGAGCTGAATTAATGTGTCAAGTTTAATGAGGTTTAAATCAATTTGCATTGTATTCTGTTGAATTCATTCCTTCTTTGAGAAACTAGTTTCCAAGTGCTTACTCATGTCAGCATGTGCCCAATGCACAGAATACATCTTGTGTGCGAGACAGTCCCAACCCTCTCAACACTAACAGACTAGCAGGAGAGACTGACTTTCAACATGTAACTTTGATTGATAACCTTCCAGTCATACTGGCCTTCCAGTTCCTTTAACACACATGCCTGATTGTTGCCTCAGGACATTTGAATTTGATGTTTTAACTCTTCCTGGAAAACACTTGAGCCAGATGACCAGAGAGTGCACTCCTTCACTCTGATCAGGTCTCTGCTCATGCATCAACTCCTTAGGGAAGCTCTCTACAGCCACCATATCTCTTAATGTCCCCCAGCACATGTAGTTCACCCCTTGTTGTTCTCTGCCACATTATCATGGTGGATTTGTCTACACAGACCAAAATTATGTATATACATATGTTTACTTATGTGTTGTTGTTGCTGTTGTTTTATTCTGTCACTATGTAGTATAAGCTTAAGCAAGATAAAGACTGTCACCTTTTTATTGCAGTACCAGAAATCCTAGCACACAGTTGAACATATATATGAATTTTTACAGGTTGGATGGTTGATATGTAAGAAATTACAGAATTTAGTCAATTTAAGATTGGTGAATTGAGTTAGGTTTGGATTATGTTAAGTCAGGAAGGGCTCATTCAACAGTTCACTTAAGAAATATTTATGGAGTTTCTATATGTCAGTCCCTCTCTTATGCATTTGGGATACAAGAAGGGCTAAACCCAAAACCTCTGCCCTCATAGAGTCCATAGTCTAAAGAGAGTTTGATGAGTTGAGATAAATTAATACATGAGAAATCTTTAGTTAAGCCTGAGTCAAATTGGGTTGATTCAAGTTAGACTGAGTTTTGGAGGCTGGGCTGAAATAATCAGAAAGTATGGGACTAAATTTGACTCAGATGCCTTGGACTAGATTATATGAACTGAGCCATGCTGGTCTCAGTGTAATAGAGTCATGCTGGCCAAATTAGGTTGCATTGTCTTGACTGAAGTCAGATTGAGTTGAGAGAAAGAGTGAATTAAATCAAGTTGAAAGTATCATTTGTGCTGTAAATAGAGTTTCACTCTGAATTGAATTGAATAGATATGGGATGAGCTGAGCACAGTTGGGTTCAATTGGATTGTGTTGGGTGAATTAGGATGGATCAAACTGAGAAATGTGTAATTAAACAGGACTGCACTGAGCTAGGTAAAGGGATAGAACAGGTGCTGTGTCATTTGGGTTATGCGTAGCCACATTGTCCTGAGCAAAGCCTGGTGGAGTTGAGTAGAGGAAGGATGTGCAGCTGGGCTGAGCTGAGCATACCTGCTGAGTTGAGTGGACCTGTGAAGAGTTAGACTTCTTAAACCTGCAAGGGTCTGAAATAATACAGCTGCAAACAAAGGACAGACTCAGGAAGCATGGAAGAAGGGGCACAATTCTCTCCACACAGTGAGCTCTGGAAACCGCACAACCCTCAGACAACAGCTGCATTCCCACCAGACTGGTGGACCTGACATCTTCCCACTTCCCATCCTGAAACCATCTGACAACTTTTTCAGACATTCACTTCAGACAAATCATTTGGAGGTCTCCAAGCCCATATGCCTGCATCACCCATTCTGTGTGCCCTCCACTTCATAGACTTCAGCAGAGGCCAAAGACTTTAGGCACATAGCATTCTTTTTCCCTTCAGTCTGCTGGATGAGCTTCCTAACAGATTTTTGCTTAAAGACCAAAGCAATAGGACATTCAGCTACATGGGGTGTACTCAGACTTCTTAGCAATGTGGAGGAGCACTGTGGGTCTTTGGGCAGCAGCTCCCAGTACCCTGAAGCCATTGGAGGCTTACTAGAGCAGCTTGCCCCCAGTATCTGGCCTCAGGGCATCAGCAGCAACACTAGTCAGTCAGTTCCAGACTAGGTCCTGCTCCTCTCCCAGTTGAGCCCTTGGGAAAATCACTTCCATGCTTATTCAAGGGGGAATTTAAGATTGGGAGTGCCTCTGCTTTCCCTTTTTACTGCTACCCAGTACACCCCTAATCAAGAGCAGGTTGAGGACTGGGATCTCTGCCCCTGCATCCTGGCCATGATGACCACCTCTTCCTCTCATTGTTCCTCAAACACCACAGTCCTTACTGGGTGCCCCCACCAACTCCAGCCCTCAGTTTCCATTGCAGGGGCCCTGACTTCATGGAAACCACACAGACTCCCCTCATTTTTTTCCAAGGTGGGAGAGGGAAGTCATCTGTGAGCTGACACAGATTATATACAAAGATGTCTTTCTGAAAATAGAAAAAAATAGTTTTTCCAGAGGAGAAAAATCTCTCATTTTTTCTCCCCACAACATTGATAGGAAGAAAGAATCAAGAACAAAAAGGAGATAAGAAAATAAGAAAATTCTGACTAAAGACATATGCTATTATGAGAGAGGAAAACAAGAACCAGGACCCCAGATTTAAGGAAGATTTGGATTTGACTTTAATTATACAAAAGAATATATCATCCCAGCTTCCTTCCTGACCCTCTCACTCACTGGGGCTTCAGAGAACAAAGGAGAGGTAGGTGATATGAACAGTCCATCCAACCTGAGAGGCATCTCCTTGCACTGAATAAGATGGGGAGGGTAGGTTAGGACCTTCAGGTGCCAGAGCCTTGGAGATCATTTGTGCTTTCCCTGTCCAAGGACCTTTGTATATATAGCATCCTTTGTCTAACAAGTTCTTCCTTGCTCTTAAAGACACCTCTCTTCCTTCCCTTTGCATAACCAAATCCCACATATCCCTCAGCCCTCACTTAGGTGTCCCTTTCTCAAGGACAACTTCCCTGACTCCCCCACATTCCTCAGGGCAACCTGCACCTCTCCACTGCAGCACCCAACACAGTTCTGATGGCTCTTCAATGTGTCTCTGTAGTTAGAAGCTAATCTAATGGATTGGTTGGAACTTGCCTTAGTGCTCATCACTGCCCAACACCTCACACAGAGTAGATGCTCCACTCATACTGATGAATGTATCCAATACATACACAATGACAGATGAGTAAGGAAGGCTAGTATGGAGGGAGAGACACTCTGGTTCACACACACAGCCAGTGATTGGGCCAGGACTAGAACTCAGATCCCCCATCCATCTCCTGAGCTATGGAACTGATTCCTCTTCCACATCTGGACAAACCATCTTTGTCTCTAAGACGGGTGGAGTGAGTACCAAAGTGGAGGCTGGTGCGAATTAGGGCCTGCAACCTCCCAGCTCCCTCAGTCCTTAAATCCTGTCCTTTCCAAAGCCACTGCCAACAGCAAGACCTGGAACCTAATACCAGTCCTAATCCATGACATGTATAATGAAGTTCTGTCTTGATTTACCACTACAGAAGTCAAGCTTAGAGTAGAAAGTAAGGAGCCTTCTGTGTTTCAGAAAAAAAATGCCTGGCAATTCACTTCTGAACCCTGAGCTGCAGTAGTGTCAGTCTGTGTCCCAGTCCTGAGAACACTCCCTCCTCTCCTCTTGCCACTCAGAGACATCCACTAGTTGTGTGCTAGACCTTCAATGGCATTTCATCCTCAAGAATGTCTGGAGGTAGATATTATTAACCCCATTGCACAAATCAGGAAACTGAGGAATAGAAATATCAAGTTACTTTATCAGAATTATGCAACAGACAGAAATGGGAAAACCTCTTTGATGGCAAAGCCAGTGAGTTGTACTGCTGTGATACCCCACCCTCAATCCTTCTTCTCCTAGAGCTAACATCGGGAATTTGATGCAAGAAACTCACAGATGTTTGTCACATTTGGCTTCCTTGAACCAGTAGGTCCCAAAGGCTCTAGAAATTCTCCAGGGGACACTCTGGAGTGGGGAGGAAACCTGTGTGGCCAGAGTTTCAGAACTCAGTCCCAAGAACACACTTGCATGCGAAAGTTCACATACAAGTACTCATGCATTCTCACATGCATCCTTTGATGAGAGCAGGGCTGCCGTGTAGAATGGGTCTGAGCAGAGAACTCTGGTGCTAAAAATATATCTGAATGCACTATTGCCCCTTCGCTTTAGTCTCTCCAAATAAATATTCCAGCTTTATTCTTTTACTTTTCCAGCTCCATTACTTTTCCTAATGCATAGGCATTCCAGTCCTTTGGTGCCAGAGTGGGATTCTTTTGGATATGGGTGGAGAGGCCCAGGCTTGATCTGGTGAGATCCAGTGGAAACTTGAGCCTCTGTGTGGTGGAGTGATCTGGAGGAGGAGAGAGGCTGGATGGAGACAGAGAGGAGAGCATCCCTGCTCAAAACCATAAACTTGAATCTACTCATGAAGATACCCTCATGCAAATCCAAATCAAGAGGCATTTTTGCTAAACAATGAGCTAGGCTCCTCAAAAATATCAATGGCATGAGACATCAAATGATGCTGAGGAACTGTTACAGATTTAAGGAGGCTAGAGATAGGACACATGGAATAAACAGTTCTAGAAGACTTTGCTTACAAAACTGAGAAAGTTTGAATGTGGGCTATATATTAGATAATATACAGCTATATATTAGATAATATACAGCATCACAGTTAATTTGTAAGTGGAATCATTACTGCATCATGGTCTGAAGGAAAATTCTCCTTTTTTAAGAGACACATACTGAAATTGGAGAGGCAAGGTCTCATACAGGGTCTGGGAGAAAGAGAGATTTGGGGTGGATGGAGAAAGAGAGGGAAGGAAAAGCAAGATGTATATCAAGGGCTGGTTAATCTGAAGAGCTTAGGAGGATTTGTTGTATGATTCTTTTAACTTTTCTGTTCCTCATATTTTTTAAAATTAAAGGAAGGGGGAGGGTGATTTGGCTAGTTTGAGAAAATAGGAGAGGATATCCCAAAGCAGAGGTAGGAATGGCTATTGCATTGGCCAGGGAACAAAGGAGCCAGCCTCCACTCAGTGCAGGGGAGGGATGAGGAAGTCTCTGAACCCAGATCACCAAGGGCTTTCAAACCCAGGAGGGAGATTAGCCACAGATCTATGGGAAAAGATAAGAGGGGGACACATGAAACAACAGTGTGGTCAGGTAAACCCAAGGGAGAAAGACAAAGGCAAAGAGAGAGGGAGGGAGAGAGAGAAGGAGGGAGAGAGAGGGGCCAGACACTGGGAGTAACTAAAGGGGTGAAGAGTCTTGGCCACATGCCTTGGGATGAGATCCACCAGGATGAGTCTGAGAGCTCACATAGGCCAGTCATGGCCACAGGTAGGTAGGCCACAAGATGAAGGGTTAGTGAAGGCTCATGTGTTTGGCCACTAACTCACCCCCAACCACAACCCTTTAGGGAAGATGCATATGGGAAGAAGCATGGCAGGGCAGACATGGGTTCAGCAGGCCAGGACCCACCTCTGCTCTACCATTCTCTACCTCAATTAAGTTTCTTCATCCATGAAAGATGAATAATAGCCACATCTAATTTATGTGTTGATTGTTGCAAGCATTTATAAGGTACAGTAGGACATTCTCAGAAGTGAGGGATAAACATTAGCTATTTTGCTTATAACCCAGCTAACTCTCACCTATGAAGCAGGAGGCACACATTCCAACTCTAGGTGCCCATGAGGCACCCATGTATAAAACAGCCAAAACAACCGTGCCCTGGGGAGAAACAGACAATAAGCACAATATGTTAAACATATACAGTGTAGAAAGTTAAAGCAGGAGTTCAACCAGGGTGGCAGAGGTAAACCCCACGGAGGGGGGGTGTCCCAAGAGACACTTGCTGTCCAGGAAAGGCCTCAATGGAAAAACAATATCTGAGACAAAACCTTTTAGGAGGAGGTGAGGGAGGGGTCCACCCATACCAGGCAGGTGTCTCAGGCTGAGGGTGTTGCAGTTGGAAGGGAGACAGACATGGTGAGGAGCAACCAGAAGTCGAGTGGCTGAGAAGAACAGCCAGGAGTGAGCAGGGAACCAGGAGGAGGGGAGGTCAGGAGGGTCTGACCAAACTTTGTGGCGTCACCCTGGCTCCAAAGTAGAAAACAGACTGAAGGGAACAAGGACAGAATTTGGGAAGATCAGTTAATAATCCCCATGTGAGGTGGTGGTGTCTGGGCCCCAGATGGCAGTAGTGGAGAATGATAAGTGGCTGGATGTCATTTTTAAAAACTTATTTTATGAGACGAGGTCTCACTCTACTACCCAGGCTGGCCTTAAACACCTGGGCTCCAGTGATCTTCCTGATGACTACTGTGGTGCCCAGATTGATGATGAATTGTTTTTGTTTTGTTTTTAAATTTATTTATTTATTTTTTAATTTTAAGTCATTGTACACGAATGGAGTACAACTATCATTTTTCTGGTTGTACACAAAGTAGACTCATACAATTTGCATATTTATACATATATATAGGGTATAGATGTTTGTCTCATTCTATTATCTTTCTTTCACCGCCCCCTCCCCACCCCTCATTTTCCTCTATACAATCCCTTCTCCACTCTTCCCATGCCTCCCCCCAACCCTGCTATGTGTCATCAACCACTTATAAGAGAAGTCATTCAGCCTTTGGTCTTTCTGGAATTGGCTTATTTCACTTAACATGATCTTCTCCAATTCCATCCATTTACCTGCAAATGTCATAATTTTATTATTCCTTTTTTTTTAGTATTTCAGAAAATTTTAATCACCTTATGCAAAACATATCAGCAATCACTCCCCCTTTCCCCAACTCTAGCCCCTAGGCCTAGGCAACCACCAATCTATTTTTTGTTGGTATTAATGTACCCAAAAGAAATGAAAGCATATGTTCACACAAAATGGCCATTTGAATTTACATAGCAGCATTATACATAGGAGTCAAAGATGGTCCTCTTCAGTTTTGCATTTGTGCCTGCCTCTTCCATGGGCTGAAAGAGGGAACATCCTTCATTCTTCTCCCTTCACATCAATGTAACACTATTTTCTGAGGGATCTGCTTGCTTCACAGGATCCTCTCTCTCTTTCCATACTCTGAGCTATTTTTTTTAATTTACTTATTGATTCATTGAACACAAATGGAGTACAGCTATTGTTTCACTGGTTGTACACAAAGTAGAGTCACACCATCTGTGCGTTCATGCATGTACACAGGGCAATGGTATCTGTCACACATTCTGTTATTATTTTTACCCCCCCACCCCGACCCCACCCCTCCCTTCCCTCTATGCTATCTATCCTCCCTCCATTCTTGCCACCCTTCCCCCCGCATTATGCATCATCATTCATTTATCAGAGAGACCATTCGGCCTTTGGATTTTTGGGATTGGCTGATCTCACTCAGCATAACAGTCTCCAACATCATCCATTTACCTACAAATGTCATAATTTTATTCTTCTTTATGGCTGAATAATATTCCATTGTGCATATATACCACAGTTTCTTTATCCATTCATCTACCGAAGGGCATCTAGGTTGATTCCATAATCTATCTATTGTTCATAGCAATTGAGCAGCTATGAACATTGATGTGGCTGCATCACTGTAGCAATATGATTTTAAGTCCTTTGGGTATAGGCCAAGGAGTGGGATAGCAGGGTCAAATGGTGGATCCATTCCAAGTTTTCTAAGGAATCTCCACACTGCTTTCCAGAGTGGCTGCACCAACTTGCACTCCCACCAGCAATGTATGAGTGCACCCTTTCCCCACATCCTCGCCAACACCTATTGTTGCTTGTATTCTTGATAATAGACATTCTAATTGGGGTGAGATGATATCTTAGGGTAGTTTTGATTTGCATTTCTCTTATTACTAGATATGTTGAACATTTTTTCATGTATCTGTTGATTGCTTGTAGATCCTCTTCTGTTAAGTGTTTGCTCATTTCCTTAGCCCATTTCCTTAACCCATTGATTGGGTTATTTGTATTCTTGGGGTAAAGTTTTTTTGAGTTCTTTATATATTCTGGAGATTAGTGCTCTATCTGTCGTATGTGTGGCAAAGATTTTCTCCCACTCTGTAGCCTCTCTCTTCACATTGCTGATTGTTTCCTTTGCTGAGAGAAAGCTTTTTAGTTTGAATATATCCCAGTTATTGATTCCTGCTTTTATTTCTTGTGCTTTGGGAGTCATGTTAAGGAAGTCTGGTCCTAGGCCCACATGACGAAGATTGGGACCTACTTTTCCTTCTATTGGGTGCAGGTTCTCTGGCCTAATTCCTAGGTCTTTGATCCATTTTGAGTTGATTTTTGTGCAGGGTGAGAGATGGGGGGTTAGTTTCATTTTGCTACATATGGATTTCCAGTTTTCCCAGCACCATTTGTTGAAGAGGCTATCATTTCTCCATTGTATGTTTTTGAAGGTAGAATCAGAAGAGTTTCCTGAAAGAGGTCAATATGACTTTCCTGCTTGGGTTTTGTGAAGGCTATAGAAATATGTACAAAGGGTCCCGGGGTTTATGCCATGGGCCACAGGGCCTGATCCCCAGCATTCCATGCTCGACACAGGGGGCTCCTAGGAGCCACTCTCGATGACATGGCAATCTGCAGACATCCATGAAAGACTCTGTGTTGCAGCCAAGCAAGAGAGGTGTTTCCCCAGAGCCTGCAGATCCCTCCCCACCAATCCCTGCACAGATGGGCCAGCAGAGGCCACAGGTTACTGAGAGGGAGCTCACACCCCAGACAAAGATTGATGCCCTTTAAGGAGACCCAGAGCAAGAAGGACAGAGAAAGTCAATATATGTCTGAGCAAGCCCAACAGGCAGGCACACCCAGGAATGTGATGGAAGGAGGAAGGCTCAGCACCTAGAGAATATTATTTCAACAGACAGATTTTGAAACCATCACTATCCTAGGGGTGAACTTGGGGAGGGGGCAGTTCATCCAGCCATTATGCCTGTCCAGGGAGGGATGCAACCTGGCCAGGCCACAAAGGGAGTCTTGGGAGATACAAGGCAGATCCTTACTGACATGCACAGATGAGTTGACCCACCACTTCCCTTGACTGAAAAAAAAGAGGAGCAGAGAGAAGAGATTTGACCCAGGACAGCAAATGTCAATACTCTAGTGGCTCTTCTCATTTTTCAAGGTTGAATTGCACACAGTGCAGCCTGCTCAAGGTGGCTCTCCATGATCCAGACCCTAACTACTTATTCAGTCTCACCTCACTTCACACACCAGGCAATCTGAGCAATTTATGACCCCAAACACAGTAGGTACTAAGCTGATTTTCACAACCATTCTTTTGCACACACTATTCCTCTCATGACACACCTTTTATTAACTCCCACTAATTCTTCAAAAGTGGTCCAAGGTTCACCTGTATCTGTAGCCTTCTTATTTGAGGTTAAGTGTTTGAGGACTGAGCCTATACAGTGGTGGATTTGCCAATCACTGACTGAATAACTTTAGGCCAAGTTCTTACTCTTCATAAAACAAATTGAGTAAGATGGTGTGGTAGCTAAATAGGTTCCCCACACTCAGATATTTATCCTCCTCTCCAGACCCTGTGGATGCTATTTTGCATAGTCAAAGGGACTTTGTAAATGTGATTTTGTTAAGGGAAGAAATGGGAGATTATCCTGGATTATCTGTGTGAATCCAATGTCATCATGAGGGTACCAGAAGAGGGAAGCAGGAAGGTCACAGTGAGAGTAGGAGTTTTCATGATAGAAGCAGAGTTTGAAGTATACAGCAGCCATGAGCAGAGGAGTGCATGAAAGAGAGTGAAATGTTCCTTCTGGTCATAATATTGGCTAGGCTGTGCCTCTGGAGGCAAAGAGGGGACAGAGAGGTTACCAGTTCACTGAGGAGATAGACCCCGAACAATCAAAACACTATGGTAATGATTGGGATGGTGGAATATTGGAGGCCATGAGAACCCAGGTGTGGGCATCAAAATTGATGGGCTTCATAAATAGAGGTCTTTGGTGGGTGGGTGACAGGATTCCTTTAAAAGGGGGAATTTCAAGCCAAGGACCAGTATATGCAAAGGCCCAGAGGCAAGAATAGGGTAAATTCAGGAACACAGCACAGGGAAGAACAAACAGGGCTCTGGACCAGATTGCCCAGCAAGTAGACCTAACTTACAGAGAGGAATCCTGATCTTCAACTGCTCTGGACACCGGGTCAGCCACATGCAGTCCTGCCTCCCATGAACTTGGGCTCCCAGTCTGCTGATGTTTTGAATCCCCATCACACTGGAACCCACCTGCCCACAGTGAGCTCTGGGACATGACCTTATCTTCTCTCCACATTTCTCTGAGGTTTCTCCCAGCCCTGATTTTCTAGAAGGTCTTTCTGCTTTACTTCAGATAATTTCTCCCCCTGTGTTTCCCATTAGCAAAGCAATTAGCACTCAATCATTTGCATAAGCACAGAGGGTCCCCCAAGACCCAAACCAGACAGGCTCTGAGGCCACATGTTCTCTCCATGTGTCTCAGTCTCCCCATTTAAAGATGAAGATGATGATATGACATGCTCCACAGAGCCATTTTGAGGATCCCATGTGATGATACATATAAACACAGTGTTATCAAAAAGTCCTGTGCATGGGGCTGGACAAGTGTAGAAGGTGTTAACCACTGCCACCCACACATCATCAAAGAGAAAACATCCACTTCTCTGATTCCATCACAGCCATTCTTTATTTATTAGATTAACACTGTTTTGAAAAGCAAAGTTATGTATGTTAAGGGGAGACATGTGGTGTTTTAAAAACACATGTATATTGTAGTCTGGTGTGGTGGTGAATGACTATAATCCCAGCAATTCTGGAGGCTGAGACAGGAAAATTACAAGTCTGAGGCCAGCCACAACAACTAAGTGAGGCCCTTATCAACTTAGTGAGACCCTATCTCAAAATAAGAAATAAAAAGGGGTAGGAATGTGGTTCAATGTTAAAGTGCCCTTGGGTTTTATTTCTGGGACCAACACAAAAAAGAAAAGTATACATTGTGAAATTATTTCCCCACTCAAGTTAATTATCATAGCCATCCCTCACTTAATTACCATTTGTGTGAGAAAAATTAAGATTTATGCTCTTAGCAAACTTCAAGTATACAACATATTGTTTACTAGCTAGAGTCACTGCACTTTATGTTAGATCTAATTTGTACAGGGTAACTGAAATTGTGTATCCTTTGACCAGCACCTCCCTCTGGCCTCATTATGCTCACTGTACCTCTACTTCTGTGTCCAAATCTCCTAGATTTCACACATACATGAGATTATGCAGTATTTATCTTTCTGTGTCTGGAATAAGTTCCTTGGCATAATATCCTCTAGCTCAAACACTTTCTCATACATGGCTGTATTTCCTTCTTTTGAAGGCTAAATAGTACTACTCTGTGTGTGTGTGTATGTCTGTGTGTGCATACATGTGCACCATATTTTCTTTATCCATTGTCAGTAGTTGGACACTTGGGTTATTTGCATATCTTGGCTGTTGTGAGTAAGGCTACAATCAACAGGGGAGAATAAATGTCTTTTCAAGATACTGATTTCATTTCCTCTGGTCTTATACCTAGAAGTGGATTGTTGGGTCTACAGCAACTATTCTAAAAATCAAAGAGGATGGAATCCATGTTAATCACTGTTCAGGATTCAGAAATCTGATTCTTGGCAAGCAGTGAACCAGAGGAATCCATGATGTTTCAAGATGTTTCCTCATCTAACTCTCACAATTCTTAGAGACAGGAATCCCATTTTACAGATGAGAAATCTGAGGTGTGCAAACATGAGCTCAATTAACCAAAGTCACATACCTTTGGACCCAGGTGTACTGACTGTAAAAGCCTGGGCTCTCCCTACTGGACTATGTTGCCCCCATACTCAGCCAATCTCCATTCCAGGTCTCCTCTGAAATTCAGAGAAAGCTGTGAGCCCTTGTGGAGCTGCTCCTGACCCTGCTCCTAAGATGCATAAGACAGACCACCAGGAAATGGTTGTGTGCAAAATAACACAAACAAGAGCAAGACTAATTTGACAATTACTACATGGCAGCATTTTAATTACCTCACAGGTAATCCATCTCCATTTTATATATGAAGAAACTTAGGCACAGAGAAATGGAGTGGCTTTACCAACATCAAGCAATCAGTCAATGGCAGAGCCATGTTTTGAGCTGAGCTCCACACTTGTGCCCCTAATCTTAACCTCCACACACAGTACTGGAAATACTGAGAGATGGTACATGTCTCCCTCATGAACCTTATCCCCAATGACACACACAGTCTCAGTGCTCCCTTGATCCTGGCCATTGCACTTGTCCTAGCCCAGCCCCATGTACTTTATTGTGTTCTGCATGGCCTTGGAGAACAATTCCTTGGGGAAAAGGTAGTGCTGGAGTTCCAAGTCAACACATTGTCAATTCCTCTTCCCCAGTGAAAAGAGATGGGCATCTTCAGGTCCCATTTCCCTGTCAGGGCTTGCTCCTATTTAAAAGATGTGACCTTAGGTTGTGCTCCTGATATGAAGATTCATCTGTTGCACTAGGTCCTCACCATAGTTATCCATTACCCTCTAGAAGAGACTCAGTGCATAATCTGCCCTATAGTCAGGAAGGCCTGCCTCCTCAGCTTCCAGGGTGTCTGAGGAGAGAAAAGTACTCTGGGTCTCTCAGCACCCTCCTATCCCACAGAAACTGGGCATTTCAGGATGGCCTCTCTTTTCCAGGGACAATCTGGGGGGGATGCTCCTGACCCTCCTTGGAAGCTACTAGTCCCAGGAAGGACCCAGCATTCCATGCATCCAGTGTCTGGACCTCATAGCTTTTCACTCTGAGGCTCAGCACCCCAGGATCCACCTCATCCTAGATTTTGGGACCCTGACACAGCAGTTCCAAAATGGAGGACTTTGTATTCTCTAAGACTCTTTTTTTCACAGTTTGACTTCTTGACAGAACTGGCCAACAGACTGGGTAGATGAAGGTGCTCTCTAGACAAGCAGCTGAGTTGGAGAAAAAGGAGACAATGTTGTTCTGAAGGTGTGAACACAGCAGCCTGCTAGAAAAATAGCATCCTAAGAGCTTAGCCAGAGACCACCCTCCATTGTCTCATATATTAATTTATTCCTCAAATCACACCCTACTAGACAATGGATACAGTGAATTCAACTCATCACAAGATGAGAAGTCCAGAGTACATGTTCTCTCTCTGGCTTCCTAAATGGCCTTAGGAAATGACATCCCTCCCTGGACCCCTATAAATTGAGAGATTAGCCTATGCATCCACATAGAACTGATCATGTAGATTTCAAGGGCTCTGGGCCACTATAGATCTGTTATCAGCTCAATATTCTTGGAAAAGACCCACTAATAACCAGAAATCATCATGGAAGGTATCCCGCTAATCACCCCCCTCCATATTCCATTTCTTCTTGCCCTCATTTTGTCCCTTTTGGTACGAAAATGCAAACTGGGATGACCCTATGATAGCCCAAGAAGATTCAATGACATCTTGGATCTGCCAGGGGGCAGACCTGTTGGCTGGCAGCTCCCACCCCTTAAGTCAAGCAATTGTCCCCTTATTTGAATCACACCCTGGACTATTGGAAGAGGCAATGGAAACTCACTCATTTAACCTTGGACCATGAATCAGGCTCTGCTAAGAAGCCTGCCTTCTGATCCAGAGGAGGGAGTGGCCCTATTTATGGAAATGTCTTGAGTTTTCATGAAAATAAAAAAAAAGATAAAGGAGTTAGTGAGTTTACATGCTGAATTCAGAAATATCCAATGAGCTCTGTGTGCCAGGCGCTTATGCTTAAAGTATAAGTTACTTTATTCATTGTCTTGAGTCATTGCAGAATAGAATGACAAAATAACATTTAATACTTGGTCCAGTGCCTGATACAGACTAAGTATTCAAAAAGAACTTGATGTTTGTTTCATTCTGTTATTATTCTTACCCCCTCCCAGATCCCCCCCTTTCCCTATGCAATCCATCAAACATCATTACCCTATGTACATGTATGATTACACAAATGGTGTGACTCTATTTCATGTACAACCAGAGAAACAACAGCTGTAATCCATTTATGTACAATGAATCAAAATAAAAAAGAAAGCTTACCATAAAAAAAGAACTTGAGTGAATGAAAGAAAGAAAGAAAGAGAGAGAAAGAAAGAAAGAAAGAAAGAAAGAAAGAAAGAAAGAGAGAAAGAAAAAGAACTAACTAGAGGAAAACTCTAGCTGCCTTTACTCATTGAACCACAAACCAATACCAACAAATTTTTTAAACGTATACTAAGTTCTGACTGCAGACTCCATTGAACTCTGTTCTTCTTCATGATAACTTCTTCTCCTAATATGAAAGGCAGTCTTTCTGTGTAACCAGAGTCCCTCCTGAGCTCTTTGATGCTCAATGCACCTTGTTCTTTCTAGGAACAGGGTCATCCCTCCCTGCCCAGTCCATCCACTTCACCTGTCCACTCCACATAGCTGGATTCATTTGGCTCTGCTGAAAAGACCTCCATTCTTCCTGGTCTGAAACTGATCCTTGTTGAGACAGCACTGAGAAGAACTGCTGCCATCTCTTCTTATTTGCACCCCACAGGGGCATGAGAGCCTAACTCAGCATTCCTGACTCTGCTATCTCTCAGGGAGCCCCCAAGATGACAGCAATGCACAAGGCAGCCCCATCCCTAAGGAGGGGTGTTGGGCACCACTCACAGCAGAGGAAACCTACTATAGGTACCATCAGAGATAGAAATGATGGGCTTGAAGGGAGGGAGGGTTAGATGGGTGGGGGAGGACCACTGATCCCAGTGACCCTGGCAAGAGGCTTGCAAGGGCCCTTCCTACTGAATGAAGCCATCAGGAGAACCACATGTGTATTTACATAATATATGCATTCAATTTCTTTCTGATTTACATAAGTCTCCTAACCTGGGCCCATTCTCCTGGGCAGTTCTCTAGGTTAACATGTACCTCCTGTCCTAGAAAGTGCCAGCCTTATTTCAGTGCTTCTGGAGAATCCTCTTTTTACCTCCCTAGGATACCTGGGGCATAGTTGGGTACTGGATTTCCAAGATCAAGCATGCCAGGATGGCCAGGGTCCTGCATAAGGACACACAACTATGATAAAGCCCAGAGAAGGGTGGGAGCAGAGGAAAGGTTCTTGTCAGTGTCTACATGCTACCTAGCCATGCCCTCCTCTTATAATCTCCCCTCCAAATAAGCACTTGAACAATTACCATAGGGTGTGGGAAATTCCCATCCAGATAGAGAAATCAATGACTATTTTTAGAATGCAAGCACTTGAGCATAGCTTTCAAGTAGCAGTCAGATGTGATTAGGTAAATGGGGACACAGTGGCGAGGGACAGAGGAAATTCACCCACATGATTTAATAATTCATCACAAAGAATAGATAGACAATACATGATAAATGATTGACAACAGATACCTAGATTACACTGCTAGATGAAACAGTATTCATAGATTATAGATGAGTGATAGTTGAGAAATGATAAATAATGGATATATAATAGATACACAGATTAAATAGATGACAGAAGATAAATGATAGATGACAAATAGATGGGCAGACAGACAGGCAGATGGATATATCACAATGATCCCAGTGCCAGAGGTGCAATGATGGGTTAAGAATGCAACTCTAGTCAGTGAGACAGACAAGCAAGCAATTAATTAGAATTCAATGTACTGAGAGCTCTGCTGGGAGAATGTTTGGGGAGCACAGAGGTGGGGACTATTAATTCAGTTGGGAAAGGAGATAGAAAAAGATGAGGAAAACAGTCTCACAAGAGTGAAATTTGAGCTGAGTGTCCTGAAGAATAAAAGGAAGCTGTCCAAAGAACAGGGGGCAGGGAAAAGGTTTTTGGGAAGAGGAAGTGATCTGGCCCAGTCCTACGTGGCTCACTGGGATAATTTTCTGCTCACTGGGAAGCTACAATTGTTTTTCTCCTTAAGTGGGCAAGGATAAATGTTTCTCTCCTGATTACTCCCTAGACTTAGGCCTTGAAATGGAAGGTGGCTTTTCTGCAAAGATTTTCACAGAGTCAGACCTGCAGAACATCCAATCATCTACCTTAAAGAGCCTCTTAGATATAGCCAGCCCCCCAATATCTCAACATTTCTTCCTCTGTTCAATCAAGTGAATAAAGTATGGTTGGATCAGTATAAGTCTTAAGTGGAAGCTTGTTCCAATGAGAGTAGTCAGCATGGAGCTATGGTACCCATCAGCAGTGCATTCCCAGTGCCCTGAATTCTTAAGTGTAGGTATTCCTAAAAACAACTCTCAGGAACAGAGAAGTTATATCAGTCTCACTAATTTGCTGATGTGTGTATTGAATCAGCAAATTCTACAAGACAAAAATGTTCAACAGGATTTAAAATTTATTCTTTGCAATGTTCAGATTTTTTAAGTTCAGATTTTGTCCATATTGGGATTTCATTTTTACCTTTTAGCAGAGAATGAAATTCAAAATATCAACTGCAGTAGTCATTGCAAATTAGAAGGTTTCTGGGGCATGCTTCAGGCTCTCTGCAGAAGAGGACTACTATGGCTGACCATTTTAAAAGTCAACCTCAATGTTAGCTGGAAAACCAAGAGATATAGACAAAAGACAGCTGCACTTGGCCATGCATTTACTCAGGTTGTTCGGTTTGCATTTGAGCAGGTATCATTTTGTTAAAGAATTCTATCAATAGGGACTGAATTATTTCTACATTAGCTTCTGCTGATATCATTAAGAAGAAAAGGGGGTATGTAAATCCTCACTTCCCTATATCATTAGAGGTTCAAGTTCAATACTAATGAAGAATTTTTACAGATTTTGTTAATTGTAAAGAGTGTTCTTAAGAGATGCTGTGTATGATTGTGTGAAGGATGTTATATTCTCATTTTTATCATGGTAATGGGAATAATTTGATAGTGGTTGGTCAGTAAGGAATGACACAAGAAAGTCTTTTAGAAGAACTCACATTGAAGAAATGAAATCAGAGATATTAGGTATGTGGCATGATTGGGGTGAGTACAAGCAATACCAAGAAAAGAAATATTTTGGATTTGGGAAATGCTGTAGGATCTAATGTCCTGCTCAGTAAGTCCTATTCTTTCATTAAATTTTGCATTTTCTTTTTTGAAGTTCAAGCTTTGCCCTTACTGTGTCCTCATTTGTACAATTTAGTAGAGATGTTTTTGTTTAAATTTCTGATGTTGTGGGGCACTCTTTACTTCCAGGGGCATTGTTAAGGGCAAATTACCCATATATCTACTTGTTTATACTTAAGGGCTTGGATGTAGGTGCTGTCGTGAGGGAAAGCCTCTACTTCAAAATTATGTGCCAGAAAACCATAACCTGCATATGTGTAATAAGCTGTTCCTTACAAGCAATATGAAAGTCTCAGGAATTTGGGAGGACCTTGATGTCCTTAGCAATTGGATTTATTGGAAGAATTTATCCTTGCTTACAGAATGATGTCACCATTATTCTTTGTTGTACTTGTACATTACTTTGAGGCTGAAGAAATGTCCCAGAATGTTTGGGGAGATTGTTAACATTAACAATACTGTTGTTATTTTGCAGCGGTTCCTGGAGTGAGTTCCAGCCTGTGGGGGCTGGAGTCCCCAGCCCCAGCTGGGATCCTATGCCCCTCAGTGCCATTTTACAGCATCCCAGGGAGAGAGCGACCAATTGCGATTGCCTGAGCCCCCAGTGTGGAGTTCATGCCTGCCTGGGTATCAAACCCAGTGTCTCTATCCCTGAGCACAGTTCTGCGCCCCCACCCCAACTTGGTCTAGTGCCCAGGCCCACACCCTGGCCCAGTGTCTATCACCTGTGCTGTATCTGATCATCTATCAACACCAGGCCACCTCTGCCCAGAAGCATTGATCATTTCCAACCTGGAGGTAGTGGGACAGCATCCCTCTTGGGTCACCACTTGTTCAAGCAACTCTCAAACATCAGGCCATTGAAAAATAAGAGGTTTGAACTGTACAGTATATTTTTATTGCAGATCATTTTTAAATTAATTGTAATACTATGATTAATCCTAATATGCCAACTAGATTCCTACCTTTTTCTTTTATTATTATGCTTATCACTCTATCTCCCTGTTATCTATCCATTTCCTTAGAGAATCTCTTTCTTTCTCATACTAACAACCTATTTCTTTTAATTTCACTTCCACTATTCATATGAAATAGTATATCTATAGACTTACTTCTTATCTAATTAGTGTTTTGTCCTATAACCCTCCTCATTCTCCCTGTGCAGCATTAGGATTTGCAGTCCTTATTGAAAACTTACTGGTTATGCTGTAGATAATAATGTGAACTCATCTCTGTTTCTTAAGACAACACTGTTAATATCTTAATAAGGACTATTTAGATTAAGGACACATATTGTTTACATGGTGTGCTGCTAATATTGATCTCTCAATTCAAGGGGAGGTAATGAAAATAGGCAGGAACCCTATAAGTCTTTTAGGGGAAACTGAAATACCTAGGATTCACCCTACTAGAGGGGAAGCTACACAAGGAACATGAGAAAACATGGAAAGAAAACGTGCCAAACAAGCCCAGATACTATACCAAAAGAACCCAATGACAACAAGGCAAAAGCATTGTCAGAAAGGGAGTTGTACATAATTAAATTATCTGAGAAGTGAATGAGGAGTCAAGAGAGCAAATGCAGGCAATGCTAAAAGAGCAATTGCAGGAAGCAAAAGATCATTTCAATAAAGAAATGGAGATTCTGGAAAAAAAAATCAACCAGAAATCCTTGAAATGAAGGTTACAATAAACCAAATTAGAAACTCAATAGAAAGTTTAACCAACAGGCTAAATCCCTTGGAAGACAGAACCTCAGACAACAAAGACAAAATATTTAATCTTGAAAACAAACTCAAGCGGACAGAGAAGATGGTAAGAAATCATGAACAGAACCTCCAAGAGTTATGGGGCATCATAGAAAGACAAAATTTAAGAGTTATTGGGACCGAGGTAGGCACAGAGACACAAACCAAAGGAAAGAATAATTTGTTCAATGAAATAATATCAGAAAATTTCCCAAATTGATGAATGAAATGGAAAATCAAATTCTAGAGGCTTATAGGAAACCAAATGCACAAAATCACAACAGATCCACACCCAGGCACATTATAATGAAAATACCTAACATACAAAACAAAGATAGAATTTTAATGGCTAAAAGAGAAAAACATCACATTACATATAGGGGGAAACCAATACGAATAACAACAAATTTCTCAGCCCAGACCCTAAAAGAAAGAAGGGCATGGAACAACATATTCCAAGCACAGAAAGAAAATGTATGTGAACCAAGAATCTTATACCCAGAAAAACTTACCTTCAGATTTGAAGATGAAATAAAATACTTCCATATTAAACACAAGCTAAAAGAATTCACAAATAGAAAGCTTGCCCTACAGAAAATCCTCAGCAAAATATTCCAAGAGGAAGAAATGAGAAACAAGAATGTAAGTCAGCAAAGGGAGGAATGACCCTAAAGGAACAGCAATTAAAGGAAAAAAACAAGTAAGATTAAAATCCAAAAATAAGTCAAAATGACCAGGAATACAAGTCATATCTCAATAATAACCCTAAATTTAAATGGCCTAAACTCATCAATCAAAAGACATAGTCTGGCAGATTGGATTAAAAAGAAAGACCCAACAATATGCTGCCTTCAAGAGATGCATCTCATAGAAAAATATGCCCACAGAAAAAGGTAAAAGTTTGGGAAAAAGCATACCATTCACATGGACTTAGTAAAAAAGCAGTAAAATTGCATCCTCATTTCAGATAAAGCAAACTTCAAGCCAAACTTAGTCAGAAGGGATAAAGAATGACATTTCATACTGCTTAAAGGAAGCACAAATCACCAAGACATAACAATCTAAATATTTGTGTGACAAACAATGGCGCATCCATGTACATCAATCAGATCCTTCTCAATTCTAAGAACCAAAGAGACCAAAACACATTAATACTGGGGGACTTTAACACTCCTCTCTCACCAATGGACAGATCTACCAAGCAAAAATTGAACAAAGAAACCATAGAACTCAATGATACAATTGCTAATTTAGACTTGACAAATATAGAATATTCCATCCATCAAAAAGCGAATACACTTTCTTCTCAGCAGCTCATGGATCCATCTCTAAAATAGACCATATGTTATGCCACAAAGCTACTCTTATCAAATGCAAAAACAAAGAGATACTACCTTGTATTCTATCAGATCATAATAAAATGAAATTAGAAATCAATGATAAAGTTAAAAACAGAAACTACTCCAAGACCTGGAGATTAAATAATGTGCTATTGAATGAAGCATGGATAACAGAAGACATTAGGGGGGAAATAAAAAAATTCTTAGAGGTCAACGAGAACAAAGCTAAAACATATCAGAATCTCTGGGTTACTATGAAAGCAGTGCTAAGAGGAAAATTCATTGCATGGAATGCATTAAATAAAAGAATGAAAAGTAACAAATCAACGACCTCACATTACAGCTCAAAGCACTAGAAAAAGAGGAACAGACCAAAAGAAGTAGAAGACAGGAAATAATTAAAATCAGAGCTGAAATCAATGAAATTGAAACAGAAGAAACAATTCAAAAAATTGACAAAAAAAGTTGGTTCTTTGAAAAAATAAACAAAATTGAAAAAACCTTAGCCACACTAATGAAAAGAAGGAGAGAGAAAACTCAAATTACCAAAATTCGTGAAGAAAAAGGAAATGTCACAACAGACTCTAATGAAATACAATACAGAATTAGAAGCTATTTTTAAAATTTATACTCCAACAAAATAGAAAACCTGGAAGATATCAACAGGTTCCTAGAGGAATATGAGCCACCCAAACTGAATCTGGAGGACATACACGGCTTAAATAGATCAATTTCAAGCAAGAAAATAAAAGAAGTCATCAAAAGTCTACCAACAAAGAAAAGTCCAGGACCAGATGGATTCACAGCCGAGTTCTATAAGACTAGACTTTCAAAGAAGAGCTCATTCCAAAACTTCTCAAAGTATTTCATGAAATAGAGGAGAAGGAAACCCTTGCAAACTCATTCGATGAAGTTATTATCACCCTAATACCAAAACCAAAGAAGGACACATCGAGGAAAGAAAATTTCAGACCAATATCCCTAATGAACATAGATGCAAGAATTACTAACAAAATTTTATCAAATTGCATACAAAAGCATATTAAAAAGATAGTGCACCAAGATCAAGTGGGTTTCATCCCAGTGATGCAAGGGTGGTTCAATATCCAGAAATCAGTAAATGTAATTCACCACATCAAAAGACTTAAAGTCAAGAACAACATGATTATTTCAATAGATGCAGAAAAAGCATTTGAGAAAATACAGCAACCCTTCATTTTCAAAACACTAGAAAAAATAGGGATAGTAGGAAAGTTCCTTAACATTGTAAAGGAACATGCTAAGCCCACAGCTAACATCATTCTAAATGGAAAGAAACTGAAAACATTCCCCCTGAGAACTGGAACAAGGCAGGGATGACCTCTTTCTCCAATTCTGTTCAACATCGTCCTTGAAACTCCAGCCAGAGCAATTAGAGAGACCAAAGAAATTAGAGGAATACGAATAGGAAAAGAAGAGCTCAAACTCTCCCTATTTGCTGATGACTTGATTCTCTATTTAGAAGACCCTAAAAATTCCACCAGAAAACTTCTGGAACTCATAGATGAATTCAGTAAAGTAGCAGCATATAAAATTAATAGTCATAAATCTAATGCCTTTTTATTCATAAGTGATACATCCTCTGAGAGAGAAATTAGGAAAACTATACCATTCACAATAGCCTCAAGAAAAATAAAATACTTGGGAATCAATCTAATAAAAGAGGTGAAAGACCTCTACACTGAGAACTACAGAACACTAAAGAAAGAAATTAAAGAAAGTCTGTGAAGATGGAAAGATCTCCCATGTTCTTGGATAGGCAGAATTAATATAGTCAAAATGGCTATACTACCAAAAGTGCTATACAAATTTAATGCAATTCCAATTAAAATCCCAATGATGGACCTCATAGAAATAGAGCAAGCAATCATGAAATTCATTTGGAGGAATAAGAGACCCAGAATTGCTAAAGCTATCCTTAGCAAGAAGAGCGAAGCAGGGGGTATCACAATACCAGAACTCCAACTATACTACAGAGGAATAGTAACAAAAACAGCATGGTATTGTCACCAAAATAGACAGGTAGATCAATGGTACAGAATAGAGGACACAGAGACAAATCCACCTAAATGCAGCTATCTCATACTTGACAAAGGAGCCAAAAATATACAATGGATAAATGATAGCCTCTTCAAGAAATGGTGCAGGGAAAACTGGAAATCCATATGCAGCAAAATGAAAATAAACCCATATCTCTCACCCTGTACAAAACTCAACTCAAAATGGATCAAGGACCTAGGAATTAGACCAGAGACCGTGCACCTAATAGAAGAGAAAATAGGTCCAAATATTCATCATGTTGGCCTAGAACCAGATTTCCTTAATATGACTCCCAAAGCGCAAGAAATAAAAGCAGGAATCAATGATTGGGACAGAGTCAAACCAAAAATATTTTTCTCAGCAAAGGAAACAATCAGCAATGTGAAGAGAGAGCCTTCAGAGTGCATGAAAATCTTTGCCACACACACTTCAGATAGAGCACTAATCTCCAGAATCTACAAAGTACTCAAATATCTTTAAACCAAGAACACTAACAACCCAGTCAATAAATGGGCCAAGGAAATGAGCAGACACTTTACAGAGGAAGATCTACAAGCAATCAACAGATTTATGAAAAAATGTTCAACATCCCTAGTTATAAAAGAAATGCAAATCAAAACCACCTTAATATTTCATCTCACCCCAATTAGAATGCCTTTTATTAAGAATACAGGCAACAACAGGTGTTGGCGAGGATGTGGGAAAAAGGCTACACTCATTCATTGCTGGTGGGAGTGCAAGTTGGTGCAGCCACTCTGGAAACAGTGTGGAGATTCCTTAGAAAACTTGGAATGGATCCACCATTTGACCCAGGTATCCCACTCCTCGGCCTATACCCAAAGGACTTAAAATCAGATTACTACAGTGATGCAGCCACATCAATGTTCATAGCTGCTCAATTCTCAATAGCTAGATTGTGGAACCAACATAGATGCCCTTCAATAGATGAATGGATATAGAAACCCATGGTATGTACACAATGAAATATTACTCAGCTATAAAGAAGAATAAAATTATGGCATTTGCAGGTAAATGGATAATGTTGGAGACTGTTATGCTAAATCAGATTAGCCAATCCCAAAAATCCAAAGGCCAAATGGTCTCTCTGATAAGTGAATGATGATGCATAATGCGGGGGGGAAGGTTGGCAAGAATGGAGGAAGGATAGATAGCATAGCGGTAAGGGAGGGGTGGGGTTTTGGTTGGGTGTAAGAATAATAACAGAATGTGTGACAGACATCATTGCCCTCTGTACATGTGTGAATGCACAGATGGTGTGACCCTACTTTGTGTACAACCAGAGAAACAATAGCTGTACTCCATTTGTGTTCAATGAATCAAAATTAAATAAATAAAATTAAAAATAAAAAAATAAAAAATAAAAACAAAACAATACTGTTGTGTCTCTTTGCTGAAGTTGGTTTTCATCTCCAACACCCTTCTGCGCTTAGTGCCCAATAAATGACTGTTACTATTCCCTGTCTGTATAAACAGGTTTGAACCTTAGTACTTTCAGTGGGATGTATGTTCAAATTTGGCATTATGCCTGGCTAAACCGTGCTCATTCAGCCATCATGAGGCACTTGTTTCATCCCTCAATTTATCTTTTGTGGAGCATTGTTGTGTCAGTGTCTGTGACATGGACTGTAGTGTGCATCCTCCAGGGGTTGGTTACAGAATCCTTGTCATTGTTCCAGAGATCCTTGTTCCAGACCATCAGTATACAGGTCAAGAGAATTAAACCTTATGTCAATATGCATTAGCCAGATATTTCTGAATCAAATGGAGAGTTGAAGGGCCCCTCAGAAATCATACATGAAAAATTTCTGAGTGTAGCATAATTGTAAGGCAGCAGCAGGGGTGGTGGGGCCTGGCAGTTGAATTGAGCACAGAATATCTGTTCTACCTTGCCAGCTCCTTGCTAGCTTTTGTCCCAGATGCTTAGTGATTGACTCCCTCCTCTCCACTTTGGGAATCACAGCAGCTACCCACCTCCACTTAGAATTCCTAAATCCCAGGTTCCAGCTATCTCCTCTTTGGGCATTCTAGGAAGGTTGGAGCATCCCACCACAGTTGGTGTGATATCTCCCAATTAAACATCACCTAACCCACTGAGCAGAACTACATGCTCCCCTGTTCTGAGCTGTCAACTGCCATCATTGGAAGTGGCTTGTAGGCCCCTAGGCAAGTTTTCTGACTGGGCAAAATTCTGGATAAGCCCAGACCAGGAGGAACATGTTCGGTGGGCAAAGCCACTGTGGTCAGTGCTAAACTTGGTAAGCCACATGTCCTCCTGCACCCCTCCATGCCTCCCCAGTCCATTATGCCTGCTGGCATCCAATTTCCTGCAGCAGAGTCCACTTTTCCAGGATGTCATGATGTCTGGTTAATTAAAGTGAGCACAGTGCCACTTGGTTGACCTGGAGGGTACAGCAGGCTGTTAGGCTTCAGCAGGGTCCCTTGTCTTGGATGGAGTTAGATCTATCAAAAGCTGAGACAGTCATCATTGCCCTGTGTACATGTATGAATGCACAGATGGTGTGGCTCTGTGTACAACCAGAGAAATAATAGCTGTACTCCATTTGTGTTCAATGAATCAAAAGAAATAATTTTTTAAAAAAGCAGGAGGGGCCACTCACCCCACACACCCTGGCACCTCATCTCCTGAATGAAGTGGTTAGGATCCCATTCCTGGGAAAGAGCAGGCCTCCGAGACTCACTCCATTGGTCTTACCTCTTACCATAACAGTTTAGCTGGCACTTGTCTAGAATCTTGGTCTGTAGCTGCCAGGACCAGAAGCATCTATAGTTGCCATGGGAACCCTGCTGCCATTGTGCAGTCATTTGGCCTTTCTGTGACAGTAGGTGGTATCTGCAACACAGCCAGGATGTCAGTGAATCTATTCATGCTGTGCCATGTTGACCTTGGCACAATAACACATCCTGGAAAAAGAAAAAAGTGCATTCTCCTACATGAGCCAGAAAATTCCACGCTCTTCAAGCCCAACATGCAGCATGTCAGCTCCTTCCACTCTGGATATTGTAGCTCTCCTGTCTTTTGCTCTCACATCACAGGAGCACTGGTAAACAAGTTAGGCATTTCCTTGAGGGGGAACAAAACCAGGGTACAAGAATTTTGAGTAGAAATGAAGGATTCACAGTTCAATGGATATGACTTTCTGTAAATGATCTCACTGTAAAAAAATTTGAGAGGAAGTGCTGCAAACATAAGTACCAGAAGTTTGAAAATTGGGGATTTTTTTTTCTGTGAGAAAATATCTGTCTTGGGATCATAGAACCCATGAGTCATCACCTATTCCCTTTCCCTATATATATTTATAGACTGTGCCTCACTAAGTCCCTGAGACATTCCCTAATTTTAGGAAACTGACTTTACCCAGGACCACCACATTCCTCATCCTCCCACAAAACTTTAGTGAAAGGCAAGATTTCAGGGGATGTGCATTTGGCCCAGCTGTCTGCTAGTTAAAATTTGTCAAACTAACAGACCAGAAGGAATGAGAAGTGTGAGAATGGTGTGAGTAGTTTGTGATTGTAATGGCTTGCTGTTCAGGTGTGAATGATCACCACAATCTCCTTTGATCCCAATGAAAGAGCATATAATATTTATGTCATATGTCTATCTCTCCTCCTGACCCAGGTCTCCATGTATCACTGGGATAATTTTCATACCAGTGAGCAGCTACAACATTTTTCCTCCTTAAATGGATAGGGATAAACCTATCTCTCCTCATAACTACCAAGATATTGGGCCTTGACTTACAACAAAGGTAACTTGCAGGATTGTTCTCACAAGTGAAAATCAAAATTTGATAGAAAGTGTTTGGCTTTTCCTTGGGGTGGTTTTTTTATAAAGCATATCACAGAGTAAGACATGCAGAACATCCAGTCATCTACATTAAAGAGCCTCTTCAGATAATTTCAACCCTCAAATATCTCAATTTTTCCTTCTCTGTTCAATCAAATGTTCAATCAAGTCAATACAACAGGGTTGGATAAGTATTAGTTTGAATTGGAAGTTCATTTCAATCAAAGTACTCCAGCATGGAGCAGTGGTGCCAGTGTTCAGTGCTTCCCAGTGACCTGATTTCTTAAGTATAGTTATTCCTGAAGAAGAGACAACTCTCAGGAACACAGAGGTTATATTAGTCTCATTAGTATGCTGGCATGTGTTTTCAATCAGCAAGTTCTACAAGAAGAAAATGCTCACCAGAATTTAAAATTTATTCTTTTCCATTTTCAGATTTTGAAGTTCAGGTTTCCATCATATTGGGACTTCATTTTTGCCTTAGAATGAACTTCAAAATATCACCTACATTAGTCTTTGTGAACTAGAAGCTTCCTGGGGAGCACTGCAGGCTCTCTTCAATAAAAGAGGACTTCTACACCTGACTGTTTTCCAAGACAACCTCCATGTTGACTGAAAAACCAAGAGATGTAGAAAAAAGGCAGCTGCACTGTGGCCCAGCATTCACACAGTGAGTTGTGCCTTGCATTTGAATAGATATCATTTTGTTAAAGAATTGTATGAATGGGGGCTGAATATATATCTTGCCTTCATCTGGTATCACAAGGGCCACAGGGGTATGTAAAGCCTGGTTTCCTGGTATCTTTGGACATCCAGTTTCAATATGAATTAAGCATATTTACAGACTTTTGTTAATTGTGATGGATGTTATTAAGAGATGCTCTGTAGGACTGGGTGAAGAAGGTTATGTTCTCATTTTTATCATGGTAATAGGAATTATTTGATGGTGCTTTTAGTTTAGGAATGGCATACGAAAACCAATTTAAAGAACTCACATCGAATAAATGAAACCAGCGACATTAGGTATGTGACGTGATTGGAGTGGAATGGAAACAATTCCTACAAACAAAGGAGTTGGAATTTTGGAAATACAGTAGTATCTATTTTTCCTGCAGTTAGTCCTATCACACCTATCATTCTTCATTTGCATTTTCAGTTTTTCAAGTTTCAGTTTTGCCCTTATTGTACCTTCATTTTTTTCATTTTAGCAGAGATGTTTGTGTTTAAATTTCTGATGTTGTCTTGCACTCTTTATTTCTAGAGGCATCAAAATGTACTTGCTTCAATTTAAGTGCTTGTGTGTAGGTGCTATGGTGAAGGAAAGTCTTTCCTCCTAGTTCATGCACCAGTAAAACAAAATCTGCCTATGTGTAATCAGCTGTCCCTTGCAATCAACAGGAGAGTCAGGAATTGGGGAGTGCCTTGATGTCCTCAGCAATTGGTGCTATGGTCAGCAATTATCCTTGCTTACAAAATGACCTTGCCTTTACTTCTTGCTGTATTTGCATAGCACTTTGTAGCTGAGTAAATGTCCTGGAAGGTTCGGGGAGGTCATTAACAATAACAACACTTTTTAGTGTCCTTTCACTGAAGTTGGTTTTCATCTCCAATGCCCTTCTGAATTTAGTGCCAAATAAATGTCCTTTCATCTTCCCTGTTTGAATATTCACCTCTGAACCTTTGTAACTTTCTTCTCTTTCAGTGGGATGCATGTTCAAATTTGGTATTATGCCCTGTTAAACTGTGCTCATCCAGTCATCATCAGGAACACATTTCATCCCTCAATTTCACTTTGTTGGAGCATCATTGTGCCTATGTCTGTGAATAATTACAGAATGATCTCACCATCACTTCAGGGCCTGGAGAAGCTGACTCAGGCCTGACTCCCTGAGGAATCTCAGAAAGACCACCAGCTGAGATCACTGGGGTCAGTCAGCATGAGTGCTCCTTAACTCCAGGGACACTGCCAAAGCCATTGTTTTTCCCAAGATTCCTCTCACAATATAAGAGCAAGCCCCAGCTTGACAAACAGTATTTATCAAGGCCTCAGGTGTCCACCTGGCATTAATGTGCCTAACTCTGCATTATCTCCCTGGAGACCTCCTTTCCTATGGTGTTGGATACCATCTGCACAGCAACAGCCCCCAAACAATCCTGATGCAATCCTGATGTTCAACAGTCTCCTGACACCTTCACATGATGACCCTTCTCTCTCTCTCTCCACCTGAATGCATACACACTGGGACTCCCATCCTTCATTTAACTGTCTGGGTCTGTCAATCATGGCTAACTTCCACCATTTCACACATTTCCTAATGTGTCCACTCTCTTCAGTATTTTCAATGGTCTTATGAGGAAGGTCCTGTGACAAACCTATTTTTACAAAGAAAAACCAAGTAAGGAAGGGCAAGCTCCATCATGTAACAATAGCACTGTGGTGTTCCAGTGAGTTAGCGAGCTTGAACTCCAACTGGAACATTCCACAGCAATCCTTCTCTCCTGCAGCAACTTACCCAGGCTGCCATCATGCTGCCCTTCACTGTCCAGCCACTCCTGTTTCCTCTAATCTGTCCCCCCACCCCAGCAGCATGAGGCACCCTGAGGAAAATACAAAGTTCATTCTGCACTTTCTCATGGTTCTTAGAGTAAAAACCACATGCAGCCTGGACCCTTGGTCTCCTCCTGGTTAGTCCTCTGTGTCCCTGGTTCCGTGTCATTCAGTGAACACCAAAGTCACTGAATTTCTTTCAGCTCCTTAAATATGAAAGGTTGCTCTGGGCCCTGCCACATGCCATGTCCTGGGTTTGAACTGCTCCTTCATTTCTTAGATTACTGTTACTCTCAGTATTCTGCTTAAATGCCACTTCCTCAGGTAACCCATCCTTGACTTCTTTTTTTGTATCTCATTTCTCTGTTAGATGCTGCTATGGCTTCCAGAACTTTATTTTGAGAAAGCATAGCTAATTGCAACTAATGAATTATCTGGCCCTTACTTGTTGAGCTCAAGGCTTCCCTGCTAGTTCCAATCCCAGGAAGGCAGGACTTAGGTCTGATACCTCACAGCTGTATCTCAACCATGCCAAGGAGGTGCCTGGGGTAGGCTGATGAATTAACCAAAGACATTCTCAACCTTTATTCTCACTTAATTCTTTAAAAACATATATTTTAGTTGTAGATAACACAATACCTTTATTTTATTTTTATTTGTTGCTGAGGTTCAAACCCAGGGTCTCACACAAGCTAAACATGTGTGCTATCACTGAGCCACAACCCCAGCCCCTCACTTAGTTCTTACTCTTCTTTCTCACCCCATATGCTTTGTTGAAGCTTCATTCCTCATTCCCCTTCGCACATACACACTTGTTCTACCCTCTGTGCCTTCACACTTGCTGATGCCCTGCCATTTCCCTCCACTCAACCACAATTACCAGTCCTTCAGCCTCCACTCTGGCTTCACCAGTGCAGGAAGCCTTACCTTTGTAAACTACGAGGCTGAGGATCTCCATATTTCTTGCAGTCCTGAGCTCTTTCTTGAATGCAGCCCATGCTAGAAACCTTGACCAATCTCCACATGGTCCATGTTAAGTGAAATAAGCCAATCCCCAAAAAACCAAAGGCCAAATGATTTCTCTTATAAATGGTTGATGATACATAGTGAGGGTGGGAGGAGATATGGGAAGAATGGTGAAAGGATGAATTGTATAGAGGAAAATGAGGGTTAGGGAGGGGGCAGGGAAGGAAAGATAATAGAATGAGACAAACATCTTTACCATATGTTTATGTATGAATAGGCAAATTGTATGATTCTACTTTGTGTACAACCAGAAAAATGATAGTTGTACTCCATTTGTGTACAATGAACTAAAATAAAAAAATAATATTTTAACCTAAAAGAAAAAAAAAATTAAAAATTAAAAATAAAATCAGTACCACTTTCAACATTACCATTTATAGAGGGCTTTCAACATGCTCAGCTCTGCCCTGGGCATCTCCAAACAAGGAATTTCTAACTCCTTTTACACATGATGCCATTGAAGATCAGAGTAGGTAATAGCTTGTTTAAGGCTATGCAATTGACCCCTGACTAATAATAGCATGTTTATGATACAGCAGCAAGATAATGTGGGAAAAGAAAACAGATGTGGGAAGAGAAGCAACCCCAACTTCATGAGTTGTGTCTACTGATTCTCACCCTGTTAGCTCAGTTGTTACTGACTCTATCCTGAACTCTAGGAAAGGAACCACGGTAAAGAATACCCAAGACCTGGGGTAGAGAATGAGGGCCCAAACTTCACCAAACCTTGACAATGGGACACATCACTTCTCATTCTTCTACAATTCTATAATTTCTGAGTGGAAAGGGAAAAGTTATTGTATGCTCTACCTCTCAACCACGATATAGATTCTTGTCTTCCCCCATACCTTCATGTGTGGGAGCCTCTATTTTCACATCAACAGTGACAACAATTTCTACCTTATAAGAGTAAAAATCTCCTTTCCTTTATCTTTGATTTAGTGATCCCAGCTCTGTTCTGGAGGGTCTCAGAGTAAATCTGTTTTATCTATTCCATGACTTTGGAGATCTTAACATAGTAGATCAAATCTGTCTACTTATCCAAAACTCATAAAATCAGCACCATTCATACCATCCCCTTTACAAAAATCCATCCATCCATCCATATATTCCTTCATCCATTTATTCCTCCATCATCCATTCATCATTTAACAATAATTCCACAATCCACCTGTTCATTCACTCAGCAGCTATTTACCATTCATCCATACATCCATCCATCTATCCATCCACCCATCCACCCTGCCATCAGCACATCCAGTCTTCCCTCATTCTTCATACCCATCCTTCCATCCATCCATTCATTCATTCATCCATCCATCCATCCATCCATCCATCCAATGTTCAGCCATCCATTTAATGTATCCACTTACACAACCAAACATACTTACTAATTTTAAGGGACAGCACTCAAATGGTACTTATTGGGAACTCTAGGGAGAGACACAAATACAAATATGCCCTCAGAAGCTTAGAGAGAGAAATAAACTAGACTTAAAGCTACAGAACTTATGCATTCCAAAATGTCAACCATCTGGAACTTTCTCAGATATTTGTAAATGAGTGTTCAGTGAGGAGTTCAGATTCTATATGCAATCAGGACCAGAACAGAGAGGGGCCAGGGTAAGGTGGGCTGCTCAGGGCAGTCTCCCTGTACATTATACTCTTCACTTTACAAACTGGTGTCCTAGACCCAAACATCATTACAGATCTATGCTTATCTGTAATGATGATCAAATTTAAGAGCTTCTGTATAGAAAGGAAATAATGTGAAGAGGGGACCTATAGAAAGGGAGAAAATCTTTTCTAGCTACTCTTCTGACAGAAGACTAATATCAGAAAGACATAAAGAATTCAAAAACATTAACACCAAGAAACCACAAATAGCCCAATTAATAAATGGGCAAAAGAACCAAAAGACACTTCACAACAGAAGAAATGCAAATTGCCAACACATGTATGAAAAAATTAGCATCTTTAGCAATATAACAATATTATTGATCAAAACCATTAACTTTACTTCTTTAAAATCAACATTATAGGTATGGGGTATAATTCAGTGGTAGAGCAATTGCCTAGCACATGTGGGGTCCTGGGTTCAATCCCCAGCAATGCCAAAACCAAAAGCAGTATAATCTCAAGATATGCAGAAGAATATTGGTGATTTGAGTATGTTTCTGTGCATCAAATATAATGCATATTGCAGGAAGCTAAATAACTTTTTGACAGTTAGTTTTCCTTTTTTTGGCATCATTCTGGGAATTGAATTCAGAAATGTTTTAGCACTGCGCTACATCCTCAATGCTTTTTATTTTGAGAAAGGGTCTTGCTAAGATGCAAAGGCCTTGAAATTGTTATCCTTCTGCCTCAACCTCCCAAGTAACTGGGATTACAGGTGTGTGCCATTGTACCAGCTGCTGAAAGCTTTGCTTGGCACCTAGGTTACAGGAATTGATGGATCAATTCATTGACAAACCCATTTTGGAGTATTTGTTGGTCTATTTGGAGAGATTGACTGATGTTTTATACAAATAATTATACTGACAGGTGGATGACAGGCCATCCCCTGCATAATAGTAACTTTATTTTTACATCAGATGAAATATTTAAAAAATTTTTTATTTTAGCTCATTATACACAAATAGAGTACACTATCATTTTTCTGGTTGTAAACAAGGTAGAATCATACAATTTGTGTATTTACATATATACATAGGGTATAGATGTTTGTCTCATTCTATTATCTTTCTTTCCCCACCCCTTCCCCACCCCTCCTTTTCCTCTGTACAATCCATCCCTTCTCCATTCTTCCCATGCCTCTCCCCACCTGCACTATGTGTCATCAACCACTTATAAATCATTCAGCCTTTGGTTTTATGGGATTGGCTTATTTCACTTAACATGATCTTCTCCAATTCCATCCATTTACCTGCAAATGTCATAATTTTATTATTCTTCAGCCATAATATTATGGCTGAATAATATTCCATTGTGTATATATACCACAGTTTCTTTATCCATTCATCTATTGAAGGGCATCTAGGTTGGTTCCACAATCTGGCTATAGTGAAATGGGCTGGTATAAACATTGATGTGGCTGCATCACTGTAGTAATCTGATTTTAAGTCCTTTGTGTATAGACCAAGGAGTAGGATAGCTGGATCAAATGGTGGTTCCATTCTGAGTTTTCGAAGGAATCTCCATACTGCTTTCCAGAGTGGCTGCACCAATTTGCAAGCCTACCAGCAATGGATGAGTGTACCTTTTTCCCCACAATCTCGCCAACACCTATTGTTGCTTGTATTCTCAATAATAGGCATTCTAATTGGGGTGAGATGATATCTTAGGGTAGTTTTGATTTGCATTTCTCTTATTACTAGAGATGTTGAACATTTTCTTGTATACCTGTTGATCGCTTGTGGATCCTCTTCTGTGAAGTGTCTGCTCATTTCCTTAGCCCATTTATTGATTGGGTTATTTGTATTCTTGGGATAAAGTTTTTTGAGTTCTTTTTTGATGATATTTAAAGCAATAGTTATGGATCCAAACTTAGTAGTCAACTCTGTTTTTCCTAACATTGTAGGTCACATGATTGAAGTAGCAGTGTATACAGAGCAAATGCCTCAGTAATTGTTCCTCCTCTTGAGGCTGACCTATTACTGTGATACATGAAATTCTCTAACCATAAAGAATATTTCATAGCTAATAACAATGAAAATAACCTGCAGTGATTTATTGATAAGAGAAAAAAATAAATGTTTTATTAAGGTTCTGATTATATCTAATGTGCTAAAACAATTCAAAGTTGATACCTGGGATATTTTTGCCTCATTTGAATATGATCTATAACTGCAGTACTCCTGGTTCCCACCAGGTAGTTGATAATATCTTAAATAGCCTAAGGTCTTGAACCATGGTCTTTCTGTGGCAAGTGTCAGAAAATTATGCATGTATCTAGCCAATTACTACCCCCTCAACCACAAATAAAATAATAATATATATTAAGATGAATTTCATGAGGCAGTGTAATATTGTGCTCAGGCTAGGGTATGCATCTGGCTAGCTTGGATAAGTTATCTTTCTTAGATAGGGAAAGGGGATAATGATGTGCCTTCTAAGACAGTGAAAATTTGTACTGGTATAATGCTTTTCATCTTACAACCATTGTTATGCTTTGGATGTGATGTGTCCCCCAAAAGCTCACTTGTGAGAAAATATGAAAGGGTTCAGAAGGGGAAATATTTGGATGTGAGAGCCTGAACCCAATCAGTGAATTAATCTCTTGGTGGGATTACTTGAGTAGTAACTGAAGGCTGTGCGTAGCTGGAGGATGTTGGGCTTTCGGAAGCATGGCATTGGGTATATGTCTGTATCTGGTGAGTGGAGTCTCTCTTTCTCTATAACTGCCTCCTGATCATCATGTGAAATTCTACCCTCTGCCACTCTTGCAACATGATGTTCTGCCTCATCTTGAGCCCTGAGGAATGGAGCCAGCCTTCTATGAATTAAGACCTCTGAAACTAAGAGTCCTCAAATAAACTTTTCCTCCTTTATAGTTGTTCTGGTCTGATCTTTTAGTTGCAGAAGCAAAAAAGCTGACTGAAACAACAACTCTCTGACTTTATCTTTACACATTTTGGAATAGGATTAAAGTTCACTGCTTAACTGATAGCAGTATGCATCATAATTTATAACTGCCCTAAGACCTTTCATTGCTACATTTAAAATCTATGATCATATAGAATGGGAGTGACTATTGAGCAAGTACTTGGTGCCCCTCTCAATACCTATTCTTTTAATCCTCACAGCAATCTTGTGAGGGTTGCATAATTATTATGTCCATTTTATAGAGAAGGAAATCCTCAGGGTTTGTGAAATCCTAGGGGTACAGAGAAGCAAATCCACAAGGGTATGAGTTCACCTGTAAAACTTGCTTATCCCAGTGTCTGAGATATATCAGGTGCTTGCTCTCTATGGGATTTATTATTTATAGATGAGGAAACATCAGCTCAAAGGCCAGCTGGAGAGAGAGGCCCATTAACTGAGAAGTGTAAAGTAGGAAAGCACAATGGGCAGTAAAAGCATAGAACTTGGGAGGGCAATTAACTAACCTGTTGTGGAGGTATCCAGGGAGGCTTCATGGAGGAGGCAATATTTAACTAAATTATAAAGGATTAAATGTATGTGTGGGGGGACAGTATATGTTCTTTGTTTTCCCATTTTCTCCTCTTTTTAATAACAGGGGCGATTGTCAAAATTTAGCATTACACATGGCCATCCAGCTATAGATTATAAGTATCACTATCCCTTAAACCTAGATGAGGCTGTGAGACTATTTCTATAACTAAGTGTGAGTGGAAGTAAAATAACTAGGCAATCCCCTAAGGCTGGATTGGGGATGTGGTAGTGTTGTTGGAGAATGAGTTTTAGCCATGAGGGAGTAACAAAAGGGAAAGAACCTGGGTCACTGGATCACACTGGTGAGCACAGCCATGCACCTCCCTGTGTACCACCTTTGTTTCCTCTGTCCCATTGGCTGGGGCGGGTGCAAATTCTATCCTATTTCAACCAATGTGTGGTGGACTCTTGTCTGAAGCCTGTTCTTTAGTTGGAGGCCTAATTAATACAGGTAAAGAAAGAGAAAGGCTTGTGGGTACAAGGAACAGCAAGTAAAAGGAGGAAGAGTGAAAGATGTTAGAGTGATTTAAGAAGCTTTCTCAAAGGGTTGTTTTGAGGATCCAATGAGATAATAAATGCGCAAAAAGCACTTAGTTTAGTAACTAAAGGTCACAAAGTGTTAAATTTAGTGGACAAAAGTCATATGTATTTTTCCTGAGTGACACAAATGACTTCTTGAACTTAATTTAGGATATGGGAGTAATGATAATGACACTGATATGGTGAAAAGAGTGGACCTTCTGTTCTTTTTCTTTTTTATTTATTTAATTTTTGATTCATTGAACACAAATGGAGTACAGCTATTGTTTCTCTGGTAGTACACAAAGTAGAGTCACACCATCTGTGCATTCATACATGTACACAGGGCATTAATGTCTGTCACACATTCTGTTATTATTCTTTTTTTTATTAATTTATTCTTTTATTTACTTATTGATTCATTGAACACAAATGGAGTACAGCTATTGTTTCACTGTTTGTACACAAGGTAGAGTCACACCATCTGTGC
>JAJEJO010045284.1:0-86049 GCA_020662805.1 Glaucomys volans
TGTTTGTTTTTTGCTGAGGATGGAGCCCAGGGCCTTGTGTATGCTAGGCAAGTAGGCAAGGACTATACCACTGAGGAACATCCCCAGTCTGGAATTTTTTGCGAGGTGGACTGGAGAATGAACCCAAGCAGCCCTCTACCACCGCACTACATCTGCAGCCCTTTTTGTATTTTTATTTTGAGACGGGGTCTCACTTACTTGCCCAGAATGGCCTAGAACTTGTGATCCTCCTGCCTCAGGCTGTGGAGTAGCTGGAATTATAGGTGTCCACCACCTCACCCTGCTCAGATCCAAGATTTAAAACAAACAAAAAAATAAGGACATTAATGGGACAATTGGGGAATTTAGATTAGATATTAGTATAATGTTAAGTTTCCCAAGTGTAATAACTGTCTTATGGTTAAATGGAAATTACTCTGTTCCTGGGAAATGCATGAAGTATTTAGGAATGAAGTTGAGGTCTGCAACTCTCACATGCTACAGCAAAACCAAAGAGAAACAGTAAATGGAGGAACGTTGGCAGCTAATGAATCCAACTAAAAGGTATATATGCATTCACTGTATTATTCTTGCCAGTTTTCTGTAAGTTTAAATTTTTTTAAGATAAAAAGTTAAGGAGATGCCAAGCCTTCTAAGTTTTGATACTAGTAGGAAGGTACTCCAAATGAGGAAAGTTACAGTGTACTGGGGTTCCCCTAAATTTCCAATTTCCCACAGAGGAAAGTGACCATGAATATCTACTCTACCCAATAGGCATCACAAGTGCCAGGTACCAGCAAAGTAGGACTGCTGAGTAATATTTATTCAGAAATAATTTGATATTTGACATTTCCCATATCAAATTTGTCATGGAATTTTTTTTTTTGTACCAGGGATTGAACCCAGGGGTGCTTAATCACTGAACCACAACCCCAGTCCTTTTTTATGTTTTATTTAGAGACAGGGTCTCACTGAGTTGCTTTAGGGCCTCACTAAATTGCTGAGGCTGGCTTTGAACTCACAATTCTCCTGCCTCAGCCTCCTGAACCACTAGGATTACACACGTGCACCACCACACCCCGCCGTCATGGAAATTTTTGTTGTTGTTGTTGTTGTCTGTGGAGCTTTATTTTATTTACATGTGGTGCTGACAGCCCTGTCATGGAAATTTTAACAATTTTGTTCACCTTAAATTTTTAAAAAAATTTTTTGCAGTTGAACTGATTTTCACTGATTTTCCTGCTCCTAAGGCAGGAAAACTAGGAAGCTACAGGGTGACTGGAAAATTGTTTTTTTAAAAGAGCCATTTGGTTAGGACTAGGGTTGTGGCTCAGTGGTAGAGCACTTGCCTAACATGTGTGAGGCATTGGGTTCGATCCTCAGCATCATATATAAATAAATGAATAAAATAAATGTCCATTCACATCTTTTAAAAAATTAAAAAATAAATAAATTTTTTAAAAAATCAAAAAGCCCTTCGGAATTGGTAGCAGTTATGTGGGAGGCAAGATGTGCAAAGGACCCCAGTCTGGGAGTCCGGGGATGAAGTTAGCTGAAGTGAGGATGGAAACTTCATACTGCAGTCTACCCTGGGCTGTTTTTTGTTGTTGTTGTTGCTTGTTTGGGTTTTTAAATAATTTTTAGTTGTAGATGGACACAATACCTTTATTATATTTATTTTTATGTGGTGCTGAGGATCGAACCCGTGCCTCACACATGCAATTAAAGCGCTCTACCACTGATCTACAACCCCAGAACTGGGGGTTTTGTTTTTGTTTTAGTTTTTAGGGATTGAACTCAGGGATACTCAACCATTGAACCACATCCCCAGCCCTATTTCGTATTTTATTTTAGAGACAGAGTCTCACTGAGTTGTTTAGCACCTTGCTTTTGCTGAGGCTGGCTTTGAACTCGCGATCAGTCTCCTGCCTCAGCCTCCTGAGCCGCTACGATCATAGGCACGTGCTCCACCACACCTGTCTTGGGGTTTTGTATGTTTGTTTCTTTTGGTGCTAAAGGATGAATACTCTGGGCTGTTTTAGAGTTATGTATTTTCTTTTTTAAAAATTTTTAAATTTGTTCTAATTATTGCACAAGACAGTAGAATGCATTTTTGACACATCATACATAAATGGAGTATAATCTCTCATTCTTCTGGTTGTATATTGTTGTAGAATCACATGGGTTGTGTAGTCATATATGTACACAGGGTAATAATATCAGATTCTTTCTCCTGTCCTTCCTTCTCCCATATCTCTAGGGTTCATGTATTTTCATTGTTTATTTTCTTTTTAAAAAATATTTTTTAGTTGCCAGTGGACCTTTATTTTACTTATTTATATGTGGTGGTGAGAATCGAACCCAGTGCGTTGCACATGCCAAGCAAGAGCTACAACCCCAGGCCCTATTTTCTTTTTATGCTTCCTTAATATTAGGTAAAGCTTTTTGTTCACTTATCCTGTGAACCTCTCAGCTTTGTTGAGAAGAATCAAGACAAGAGGATTACATCTACTTTGGGGCAGAAGTCTAAAGGGAAGAGAGCCTTCCAGAGCAGGCCTCTATAGAAAATCTATTTGCCCCCCATCCTCCTCCTGCTCTTTCCCTCTTCTGGTTACCCTCTCCTCCCAACACATACCCTTCCCAGTGTGGTATAATGAACAGATCAATCTGGGCTCTGCAGTCAAGTTGGGGATTCCAACTAATTAGAATGTGACATGAACAAACCTCAAAATTTATTCTTCCTGCCGGATGCATGCCTGTAGTCCCAGTGGCTCAGAAGACTGAGGCAGGAGGATCACAAGTTCAAAGCCAGCCTCAGCAACTTAGTGAGACCCTAAGCAACTTAGCAAGACCCTTACTCTAAGTAAAGTAAAATATATAAAAGGGCTGGGAATGTGGCTCAGCAGTTAAGAACCCCTGGGTTCTTAACAAATGTATGTGTGTGTGTGTGTGTGTGTGTGTGTGTATTTCCTTTAAACAAATATTCACTAATGCCTGCTAGACTGAAAGCACAATCCTAGGTGCTAGGGATACAGTGGTAAGCAGACTGACCAGGTTCCTGCCCTCATGCAACTTGCACTCTAGACAACAATAGAGACATACACAAATGAGTAAGAAAAGTATAGAGCATGAAAAGTGTGTTATGGGATCTGGCTACATTCTATGATTCCAACTATATGACATTCTGGAAAAAGCAAAACTATGGATATAGTAAAAAGATCAATAGCCTCCAGGGACTAGGGGAGAAGAAGAAGTGAAGAGGTGGAGCACAGAGGACTTTTAGCACAGTGAAACTACTCCGTATGGTAGTATAATGGTAGATACATATCATTATACATTTGTCCAAACCCACAGAATATTCTACACCAAGAGTGAACCCTAGTGTAAACTTTAGATTTTGAGTGATAATGATGTGTCGGTACAGATTGATTTTAACAAATGTACCATGCTGATATTGGATACGGATACTGGGAGAGGCTATGCATGTGTTGGGGCAGGGGGTAAATGGGAGCTCTTGATTTTTCTGCTCAATTTCACTATGAATTTAAAACTATCTAAAAAATAAAGTCTTTTTTTATAAAGTATGCTGCAGGAAATTCACACGTGATAAAGGGTAACTAAAGTCACTTACTTTTAGGGAGGGTGAAAAAGAAAGTGCTGAGGCTGCTTTCTTGTGTATAAAATGGAGGTGAGGGCATTTGTCTTCACGGGGTTGCTCTGAAGCTGAAATAATGTGTACATGAAAATGCTTCGGGGCTGGGGTTGTGGCTCAGTGGGGCTGAGGTTGTGTTTCAGTGGCAGAGCGCTTGCCTGGCATGTGTGAGACACTGGGTTTGATCCTTAGCACCACATATAAATAAATGAATAAAATAAAGGTCTATTAACATCTAAAAAAGTTTAAAAAGGAAATGCCTCTTAATTGCTCTATCTCTTCTCACTTGCCAAAATATAGAACAGAGCGGGCGTGGTGGCACACACCTGTAATCCCAGCGGCTTGGGAGGCTGAGGCAGGAGGATTGTGAGTTCAAAGCCAGCCTCAGCAAGGACAAGGTGCTAGGCAACTGAGTGAGACCCTGTCTCTAAATAAAATATGAAATAGGGCTGGGGATGTGGCTCAGTGACCAAGTGTCCCTGAGTTCAATCCCCAGCTCCAAAAAAACAAAACAAAACAAAACAAATGGAACAGTATCTATAATGTATTGGTAAGCAACCCCAGGGACCCCTGCCAACTAGCATTCAGGCCCTGATGTGACTTCTATTGAACACTCTGAGTGTGGCCCGGACCTAGTGATTCCCTTAAGAATAAAATGCAGCAAAAGTGATGATATGTCACTTTCAAAATTAGGTTACAAAGAGACTGACTTTTTTTTTCCACCTCCACTCCTCTCAGAAATAAGCTGCCATGCTGTGAATGGCCTTATCAAAGAGATCCAGATGCAAGGAACTGATAAATCCAGCCACCAGCCTACAAGGACCTAAGTGAGCGTGGTCTCAGAATATGCAACTACCAGATACAATGTGTGTACACTGTGTGGTCCTCAAATGGATACTGATTGGGATTTATCAGCTGTGAAAGACATTTTGGGGCTAACTGGGAAGATTTGAACATTGACTTGAATTAGATAAAATAAAAATGAATGAAACGGAAAGGTGGAGATCATTGACTAAAAAAAACAAGTTCAAATAGCATGTTTATCTCATTTTGCAAAAACCAAAAACAAAAGCATTAATGTATTCATGCATGAAAGGAGATATAGCCTATGCTATTACCCCAGTTTCATTTCTAGATAAGTGTTTCTAGATAAATATTCAAGACAGAAATGAGCTTATACGTCTACTAAAAATATTTTCAAGAATGTTCAGAGCAATTTGATTCATTATAGACCAAATTGGAATCACCTTAAATATTCCCCAACAGAAGCATGGAGAACTCGATCATGGTAGATTCGAATAACAGAACACCACTACACAGCAGTGAGAAGACCAAATACTGACAAGGATAAATCTCAGAAATATAATGCTGTGGGAAAAAAGACAGATACAGAAGAGCACAATACATACTACAGCGTCCTTTTATATGAAATTCAAGAACAAGCAAATCTAATCTAAGATGACAAGCATCTGATGGGACGCTTGATACTAACATGGAAAGGACATGCGGAAAATGTCTGGGTTGAAGATAAGGTCTTCTATCTTGCTTTGGAAATGGTTACATTGATGTAGATTATATAGATAAAAATGCAAAAAAAAAAACCCAACCTGACATTTAATATTTGCACACTTTTAACAACAGAGTTATATCTCACTTTGGACATTTTTCTTTTTCCTTTTGTTTTGTTTTGTTTTGTTTTGTTTTTTTCCCTGCAGTGCTGGGAATAAACCCAAGACCTTGCACTTATTGGGTAAGTTCTCTGTCACTGAGCTATATGCCCAGTTCCTGTACATTTTCTTCCTTTCTTTTCTTTTTTTTTTTTCTTTTTTCTTTTTTCTTTTTTTTTTTTTTTTTTTTGGTACTGGGAATTGAACTCAGTCTCTCAACTACTGAGCCCTGTCCCCAGCACTTTTTGTGTTTTATTTATTTGTTTGTTTGTTTGTTTTTGGTAACTGGGGATTGAACCCAGGGGCACTCCACCACTGAGCCACATCCCCAGCCCTATTTTGTAGTTTATTTAGAGACAGGGTCTCACTGAGTTGTTTAGGGCCTCGCTACATTGCTGAGGCTGGCTTTGAACTCGCAATCCTCCTGCCTCAGCCTCCCAAGTGCTGGGATTACAGGCATGTGCCACGGCGCCCTGCTGTGTTTTATTTTGCAACAGGGCCTCCCTAAATTACTGAGGCTGGCTTTGAACTTGCAAACTCCTGCCTCAGCCTCCTGAGCCACTGGGATTACAGGCATGCACCACCACACCCAGTTTCCAGTACATTTTTCTTAAGAAAAATATTCAGGGAACTGGGGATGTAGCTTAGAGGTAGAATGTTTGCCTAGTATGTGGGAGGCCCTGGGTTCCACTGCTAAATAAAAGAAAAAGAAAAAAGATCCAGATGGATTGCACTAAAACTGTTTAGTAATTTCTTGATGGTGGGAATATGATGTTTTGATTTGTTTTATTGCTTATCTGTATTTTTCTAATTTTTTAATAATACATCAGCCCTGCATCTGTGATAATAAAAGGTTATTTTAAAAACTGCATTCCAAATCCTTGATATTATTCATGATGCCTCAGGGGAAAGTCAAAAATTCCTGAAGGAGAGAGGGGTGTGGCCATACATAATACAAAGGAATGAAGTGCTAATCACTGTGGCATCCGGTTCTGGGGGACTTTTCAGGGGAAGTCCCAAGTCTTGAGTCCGGAGCATGTGGAAGGTCCCAGTGGACCAAACTCTCCGGCCCACGCACTGTAATGGAAAGAACCCAGGAGGTAGAATCTGAAGATCTAGGTCTAAATCCAGATCCAACCATTGACTAATTGTGGCCTTTGGCAAGTCATTTAATCTCAGAAGTGGAAGAAACCTTTAACGTTTCTTCTGTGGGTCAATCACAGGGCAGGAGCTAAACCCCCAGTAACTGACCTGTGCAGGTTTTTTCCACTATGTGCTGCTTCCCTGTCTTTTCTTTTCTTTTCTTTTTATTATTTTCTTATTTTGGTACCGGGGATTGAACCCAGGGGTACTTAACTGCTGAGCCATATCTCAGGCCCCCCCCCCCCTTTTTTTTTCCTATTCTGAGATAGGGTCTCACTAAGCTGCTTAGGACCTTGCTAAATTGCTGAGGCTGGCCTCAAACTTGTGATCCTCCTGCCTCAGCCTCTTGAGTCGCTGGGATTATAGGTGTGGACCACCATTCCAACCTCTTCCCTGTTGATACCCCTCCTCCCAATAATAATTAACTTTGATATAGCAATTCACATTTGTTGGAACACAATGTCCCTGTAGAATACTCTCAGAACCTTGTGATAAATGAACATTGTTTTTCCCCCTTTTTATTTTTTTCAAAGATAGCTTTAGCTGAGCATGGTGGTACATGCCTGTGTTCCTAGGGACTCAAGAGGCTGAATAAGGAGAATTGAAGTTCCAGGCCAGCCTCAGCAACATAGGACACCCTGTCTCAAATTTAACAATTTTCTAAAAAATTTTTTGCGTGTGTGTGTATGTAGATTGACACAATAACTTTATTTTTATGTGGTGCTGAGGATCAAACCCAGGGCCTCACACATGCTAGGTGAGCACTCTACCACTGAGCCACACAGCCCCAGCCCCAAATTTTAAAAAATAAATAAAAAGGTCTGCAGATGTAGCTCAGTGGTAAAGTGCCCCTGAGTTCAATCCCCGATACCAAATAAACACATAAATTTCAAAATAAACAAAGATATCTTGATTGCTTTATTTATTTATTTGTTGTGGTGCTGGGATGGAACCCAGGCTCTTGTGCATGCTAGGGCAAGCACTCTGCCACTGAACCACATCAGTCATTCACTGGCACATCAGTGGTTTCTGAGATAATGAATGGGTTGCCCACAACTAGTAAATGGTAGGATTAGGACTTGCCTTCTTGTCTTCAGACTCCAAATACTGCCTTCTTCCCATGATTCCAGGTGGCCTGTATAGATCCCTGACACTTAACTGCCCTCTACTCACACAACACATGCAGGACCTCATTTGGAGCAGAGGCATGAGGGCTCTGCACAGGGCATCCTTGATTAGCTAAAATACCATACTGAGGCTGAACTCAGGTCATTGAAGGAAGAACTCACATGCCTTCTGGCTCTAGTACCCCAGAGGCTTATAGGAATATAAACTTCCAAATCTGGGCAGCCACAAAAGTCAAGGGTCTTTTAGTTCCAATTCCCAACCTGGTTCCAGGATGGCTGCCAGCTCCTTCTGTTCTAAGCATACCCTCCTCATTCATGATGGAGAGCCACACTTTATCAGCCCACTTGCCTCCTCCCTAAGGCCCTGCTGCTTCCTCATCCATATCGTTTCTGCCTCTCCCAAATATTCCCTTTTCAGGACCCCAGGACTCATCAGCCCTTGAAGCAGTGAGAAGCATAGCATAAGGCAGTGTTGGGCCCAAGGGGCAGCAGCTATGAGCAGCTGGCATTATGTCTTCTTTAATAATTCATTACTAGGCACTATGTAAGGGCTGGGCTGTAGGCACTATGCCCTCATTCTGAGCCAGAGATGGCTACCATAGCTCAGAGCCTTATATTGAGGGAGTCAGAAGTGAGGCAGAGGACTGGTGGGGCAAGTAGAAGGTACCACATCCATGCTGGTACTTCATCCCCTGCTCTTTGTTAGAGGGGCTCTGATCTGGGTAAGAGGAGCCATTGGGTGGATATAAAGAAACACACACTGCAGTGAACCAGAGAGGCAGAGAGGACAGATGGTCAGAGAGCCTCAACCCCACTCAGTCCAGCTGTACATGCCAGGGTCAGCCTCATACCCCATGTCTCTGAGCTTTCTCCAGGCTACACTTCTACAGGATGCCCAAGTCCCCTCTATCCCAAGTTTTTGGAAGCCCTGACATGTTTCAGCAGCTCCCACTTGGGGAACCTTTCCCCTAAAAGCTCTGTAACCTGAATCAAACACTGCTGCCCCTATTGCTTTTCTATCCCAGCTTCCCTGGCTAGCCTCTGATGTTTACTAAGCTTATAAACCTGCAAGGGTGGGGTAAAGAGGTGAACCAACTCCTTGAACAGTGCTATTATTCAGAATTCTAAAGCGCTGGGAGTTTGGCAAGAGTGGTTCTTTGCCTCCAGGGAGGAGAAAGGGTGGCGAGGTGTAGCCAGCCTCTTTTCCCACCGTCCTAGGGATCCTGCCTTCCATGCCCCGTGCTGAGGCAGCCCTAGAGTTCTGCTCCTACCCAAGCCTGGTTCCCACTCCAACCCATTCTGTGGAACTGGAATCACATAACACATGCAATGAAGCCAGAGGGGAAACTGAGGTCTAAGACTATAACAAACATATATCAAGCACCTACTGTGTGCCAGGATGAGCCAGACTCTGAGCAAGCAGGAGGATGACAGTCAAGCATCTCAGCTTTCTCACCTTCCCCTCCAAAAGGAAGAACTCCGACATCCACAGAGCAGTCATACTGTCCCAGAGCAGTAAGTGTTAGGTCTTGAAGCCATAGCTGACTCCCCAGTCCCTCGAGGCCTGGTTGCAGGAAGGAGGGTGTAATCTTTCTGGGCATTGTCAGCAAGAAACTCTTCAGATATATTTATAGCAAATGCTGCATCAGGAGATGGAGCCTGAAAGTGCCTCAAGGCATCAAATAACATCATGGACCCAGAAGCAGGAGGCCAGGAAAAGAAGACTGATTGCAGCAGGAGAGACTGAGGTTTGATGAAGAAGGAACTTCCCCAGAGTAATATCTGGAGCTGGCAATGGGGATTCCCTGTGGAAACTACTGCCAAATTTTCTCAGAAGATAAGAGTTAGGCACCTTTTTTAGGTCTGGTAGAATAGACACAAAGGAATGGCTGTGGTGATATCTGTCCTCATGGTGCACAGATTTTCGAAATGCTAGGGCCACAAGCACAGGTGTATAGGTTATGCCATGCTAAGGAGGCAAACAGAGGTTGAAATTCAGCTCTATACCCTTATGGCAAACTCCTGGTTCAGAACTGCATCTGTGCAGAAATTAGCCAGACATACCAGCACAGGCCCTGCCAAGTATCCTGAGACCTGACAACCTGGGGTTCTGGGAGGTCAGGGGACAAGTGAGTTGAATCCAGGGAAAAGGGATGAGGGCTACTTGGAAAGTCCTCTGGCTTGTACGCTAAAGTCCAGGGCCTGAACAGGCAAGTTAGGCAAGGGTCCCAGGAATGTATCCATGCTAGGGGCCCCTCTCAGGATGCCCTGCCCAGATACTGTGAAGTCAGAGCTAAAGAAGGGAAACCTGAGGGATCTCCCTTAGGGAGGAAGAGGATATATGTCCTGCACAGGTCCCAGAGAGGATCCCCTGATCCTACCAGTCAACTCACACAAAGGGTCTTGGAAAGGGCAGCTTGGGGAATCTAGAGACTGGTCTCTTGGCTGTAGTTCGACCTTCTCTGTAGTATATGGATTTGTGGACATGATCCTGTGCACCTCAGATTCCCTCTGTAGGCTCAGGGAGAAGTAATTGATATTTCTATTTTAAAGGAGAGATGGTTTCTAACCATAGGTTCAGGCAGAGGGAGTAGAGGGAAGGAAGGAAAGGGGGGAGCCAGGGACAACTGCTTCTCCTATGGAAACTCAAACTGCCCCAAGGCCCAGAGGAGTTAGTCCATTAGCCGTGGTCAGCAGGGTGTGAGGGAAGGAGGGGGAGCATCTCTCCCTCCAGGTCTTGTTCCCGAATGAAAGGCAAAGCTTTCACTCCATTAGAGCCCCCAAACAAAAATGAAACAAAAAACCTCCACACAGATTGTGAACACATACAACCATTTTATCTCCTCTGAAGGGTTGTAGCCGACTAACTTGGGTGCGGGGTGTTGGCAGTAGGGGGTCCTTGGATCTGCTAACTAGACCACAAAAGGAGGGGAGGCAATGCCCTCACAAAGCACTTTTCAGGTTAAATCCAGCCCCAGGAAGCGCTGAGCGTGGCGAGCCCTGAGAATGGACTCTCTTACAATGTAGCTTCTTCTGGAATGGGGACAAATGAAGGGGCAGAGCAGAGAGGGAACAAGAGTCTCCAGAGATCCTCAGGGAATGAGAAGGTTGAAAGACGGGGTCCTGTTCACCCCAGAGGAAGTGGGTTTAAAGGAGAGCTGGGAAAGGGAGTGTTCTAGTTGTGCTGAGGTGAAGTTGGAGACGCAGGTCTTCCAATCGCAGGCCTGCTACCTTGAGAGGGTCTGTCGCCCCTGCTCCCAGACGCCGTCTTTGGTATAAAGGGTACAGCTTGGGCGTTTGGGGGTGTGGAGAAACCAATGAGAGGTTGGTCCACTGAGAAGGGTGCAGGGATAGAGCCAACTGGGACTACACCCCCGCTCCCCCCTCCCCCGCCAGAACTTGGGCTTGTCCTATTTGACGTGCCCGCCGGAGGGGCGGGAGGGGGTACTGACCCGAGAAGCTGTCCCGAGACTCTGCTCCAGCTGTCCAGTCCCGACTGGGACGTTGCCCGGCTTAACCGGACGCCCCTTTAGACCAGGATGGAGGTAGGAATGGTCTAGAGTCGGGGATCGCGGGTGCTTCAAAGGAGCCCCACGGGGATGGGTATAGAGTTATAGCCCGGGATCCTTTCCTGGGTGTCTGGAGGTGGGGCTGCAGTTCCCAGAGAGAGGGAGTGGGATTCGTCGTAGGCTTCGGCGGGATCTGGAAAGGGGATGAGGCCACCCAGGGCAGCGCCTCCTGCTGGCAAGAGACCGGACCCCCGGTGGGTGCCGCCACCTGGAGGGCGTATGCAGCCACCCCGCCAGCGAGCCCAGGAGGCGCTGCCACCAGTGGGGAAGGAGCCACCTCGCTTCGCCTTGCCCTTCCCCTTCGCGGGGTGCCAAGACCCAGGAAAAAAGGGATGACACTAGAAACTCCCCGGGAGCAGGGCGCGTCGCAGCTGGACTGTCTCCAAATGAAACCGGCAGAAGCCCCAGGGTCTGGCCCTGGGAGGGGTGGATGGACTTGGCTTCCCTGGAGCCCAAGGAGCCCTGGGCGCCTTGAAGCTTCGGCAAACAAGCCGAACACTAGCATTCTTCCTTCTTGGTCCTTCCCTCCGCTGAAGTCGGGGTCGCGGCCGCCGCAGGGACCCCGGCGCCTTTCTTCCTGGGCTCAGAAGTGTGGGCGCTGAGCGCACCAAGCAAGGTCGGGGACAGCAGAACCTTTCGCCTAAAGCTCAGGTGCCAGGGCAGAATTTGAACTATTCCCGCCCTCCGCCTGTGGCGGTGGAAGCTGCAGGGTCCCTACCCTTTCTCTGGAAGAGGTATAGGAAGATGTGTAGGGGGAGGAGAAGATGGGGTGGGAGCGCGAGAGATCCGGACGGAAGGACAGTGGGAGGCACCCAGATGAACAGAGAACAGGGATCGTAGAGAGACGGAAGTGGAAAGAGGCTGGACTAAAAGGCGAAGGGAGGCGGCGAGAAAGGGAGGGGGAAGGGAGGGAGGAGGAAAAGGGGAGGAACCAGGAGCGAGGGATGGGAGCAGGCGACTGAGTCGGGCGGGCGTGGGGCGAGGCCAAGCGTGCAGGCGGGAGCCAGTGTGCAGAGCAGCGGCTGGGTCCTGCTCCCGCCTCGGAGCCCCTGGCCCGGGGGAGGGGGAGAGGCCGCTAACCCGGTCTATGTCTTTTTCTGACTCCAGTGCAACCTTCCTGCTGAACGAGGTAACTACGGGGGGACCCCTTCCCAGTGGGTGGGAGGAGAGCTCTGCTTCAAGCTAAGGAGAGGGCCCGCATTTGGGGGAGACTGCAGCATGAGGAGGGAGGAGGGAGGGAAATCAGAGGTGAGGCCAAGGATGAAAGGGCTACTGAGTAAGAGAGGAAGGGGCGGCCAGAGCACCCAAGTATTGGCACTGGAATGGGAGGGAGGGCTGACTGGGGAGCCAGAAAGGGGGCTGGATTAGAAGGTAGCCTCTCCCAAGTTCCCTTGGTGCCCACTTTAAATTCCCTGGGAGCAGCCTACCACAGAGAATGCTCCTGAGCTCCATCTAGTCCAGAAGTCCTAGCTCCTGCCTCAGTTTCTCCATTTGATGCCTGGGGATTGGGATATGCATAGGTAAGAGAGGCTATAAGGCATTCTAGAGACTCTTAAGAACTCCAGCTCCTTAAACCTGGTTATTTCAGCTTTGTCTCTTAGGTCCTGCATATATGATTAGGTTGGTATGAGAACTGGAGTAGGTAGGTGTGGGTGAGGTAAGAAATGAAAGGGGCATTGAGTAGCAGTCTAGAGTATGGGAAGGTGGAAGGGAGGCTCTGAAGCACCAGAGGGACCCAGGGGATGGGCCCAGCTATGAGGAACTTAAACCCATCTCCTGGGGTTGGTTGGCATGGCAACTCATGCCTCAGGAGCAAACTTAGACATCATTGTCCCAGCTGGGGATAAAGGCAATAAGGTATGTGAGGAGGGACTCTTGCTAGTGACAGATCCACTGTTACCTACAGTCCCAGGACCCCATGTGCATGGGGAGCGTCCCAAAAGAAGAGACCAGGAGAGTAGATTCAGGGATGGAAGAGAACCATAAGAACAATCTCCCAGCAGGGCACTACTTCACACCTCTCTACCCTCTGGATAGGGAGAAGAAATTGAGAACAAAACAGGAGATACAAAGAATAGTGAGGAACTGGGAGAGGACACAAAAGTAAGAAGACAGTATCTGGGAACTTCCAGTACAGAAAAACCAATATATCACCCCTAAACCTGCAGAACTTAGAGGGAATTGTGAAATTTGTCTCCCCCAGTTGTGACCGGCACCCTCAGCCACAGGGACTCCTACAAAGTTGTCTGCCAACCCCAGCAGGAAGAAGATGCTGAGCAGGGCTGCAGTGGCCCACCCAAGGGTGTAGGCAGACAAAAGACAGTCTTAAGATGAGTCCCATTGTCTTTTTCTTGCCAAGGGAACAAGAAGAAGTGATACAGGTGGGAAGTTGATTCGTGTAGTCTTCCTCTCTCTCCCATGCACTGTGCCTTCTGCTATGGATCTCATCAAACCCATTACAATTTTGGCATTCTGATTTCCCTCTATCCCCCAAAGGTAAAGGGATGAATGTGCAGATTCCTGAACTCACTCTCCTGGGTATGAGAAACTGGGAATGGAAAGTACTGAGTTTAGGGACAAGAGAATAGATTAAAGTGTATGCTCCAAGTGTTACTCAGGTCTATTACATTCTCCTCTTGGGGTGTCCAAGTAGGTGGTGAGAATTCAAATGAATAATTATACTCAGGAAATGCAAAAAGGAGGAAATTTAAGTGGGTAAACTTTGGGGAAATTTTCTTTAAGATAAGGACTGCTGCTCTATCTCAAATCGCAGTGCTCCTTCGAAGGAGACTAAGTGATGCAGAGCAGTACCGTGACTAGACCCAGAATACTGCCCACCCTATCCGGGGCCTTTTGCAAAGCAGGAGACTTGCTGTTTCCTCCTCCCAACCCTTGTGTGCCACGATCCCACCTTTTGTCTCACCCACACCTATCTCCCTACCGCCACCCTCTGGTTTCTTCCGTTCTGTTTAGGCTTACCTAAAACAGCCCCTACCTGCCCCACTTCCCACAGACGCCTTGGCAATGCCTGGAACAATCCTTGGCAAGGAATTTAGGAAGGGAACCTCTATCCTGGCCCGGCTAGGATGAAATCTGCCCGCGCAACAGGTGTAACGGGGCCTACCCGGCTTCACGAAACAACCCATTCGCAAGGGTTGGGCGACACCGCCCTTTGCTGCAGCCCAATACAGACGGGGCTGATCACCTGTTGAGGCAGGGGCTGCTTTCCTGGCATCGGCCTGGGGTCGCCAAACCCATTCCTCCCCAGAATTATTACGGGGTTTGCATTTGGAGCGTCTTAGGGAGCGGTAACACTCCGAACACACCGCCTTCTCACCTGGGACTCCTCCCCGTCTGCCGCCGCTCCCCCTCCCCCAATCCCCGGTCCACCTCCCCGGCCCCTTCTTGGTCCCCCAGTCTTCCCATTTTCCCCCCCCCCCCCACTTCCTCCCTCTGCCTCGATTGCTGCTTTCTTTCCCGTCACCCATGTTCTCTCCGGTCTTGGCTCAGGTCGCGTCTCCTCCCTGCCTCGCGCCCCCTCCCCCTCCCCCTCCCCCTCCCCCCGCTCCAGCCCTTTGTTTCCCCGCGGAGTAGTTCCTGGGTTGCTGAGCGTCTCTGTCTCCGCATCTCTCCTCGCCCCGCCTCCTCCTGCCCGGATCCGCCCCGCCGGCGGCTTCTCCTCCCTTCCTCCCCACCGCCCCTGCCCCAGAGGTGCTGGGGCACCCACCTGCCCCCGCTCGCGCCCGCCGCCTCCCCGACCCAGTCCCCTGCTCCCCGGCCGCGGCGCCCCCGCCGCCTCCGCCTTCCCGGGAGGGGGTCAGGTGGGCGGGCACTATTGTTGTAGGAGCCGCCGCCAGATTCCTCAGCCGCGCTCGGGGTGGGACCGGCTGGGTTTGGGGGGTGGGGAGGGGGGAGCGGTGATTTGAGCTCCGAGCAGCTGGTCTTCGCGGCTCGCTCCCTCCTTCGCGCTCTCTCGCTCTCCGCCGCCGCCCGCAGGGCTGCGGGGCTCGGTGGCATCTCGGGCGCGGCCCGCTGTCCTCGCCCCTGCCTCCGGGCCGCTCCCGCCCCCGGCGCCGCTCGCTTCCCCCACCCGGACTCCCCCATGTATGACGACTCCTACGTGCCCGGGTTTGAGGACTCGGAGGCGGTGAGTGCCCACGGGGAGGGTGGGGGTGGGGCAGTTGGGGTGACACCTCCTCCCCCTTCAACCCTTCCCCCAGTTCAGGACTTTGAAAAAACGCCTCAGTGGCGGGGCAGAGCGCCCAGTAGTAGGGAGCTCTAGAAAAGTGGGGACATGGGTTTTCATGCCAGGGGCTTCTCAATGCCCCAGGCCTCGACCCAGGGGCGTCGGATGTGTAATGGAGGGGCACTGGAGTGAGGGGAGATTTGAGCAGGTGGCCCCAAAGCCCAGGCAGAAGGGGCAGAGGGAGAAAGAACTGGAGGCTGTGGACACCCAGGCTTTAGAAAGGGAACATGCAATGTCTGGAGTTTCAAATTCTGGGTTTTTGGGGTCTGAACACAACAGTTATAATAGAAATTGGTGATCCTGGGCAGGGAAACACTCCAGACCACTGGCTCAAGTAAATGACAAATTGGGGAGCTAGGAGAACATCAGAAAGTCGGGTATCAGCTTCTTCAGACAGAGAAATTCTAAAACTTGAGGAGCTTCATCATTCCCTCAGCTCTCCATCTCTGCGCATTACCTTATCTCCTTATCCTTCCTCTAGCCCAGTTTCTCTCCCAGACTGAAACCTGGACACCCAGCACATGGGTGGCCCGGCTGACTGAGCCTCCATTACTCAGCCCCCTGTGGAGGCTTCCTCAGAGCAGCGGGTGTCCTGAGCTCCTGCTCAGCATGGAGGGCCTGGAGGTGAGGCCAGAGGAGCCGAGGGCCTGGGGATGGAGAGGAAGCTCTTTGCTCAGAGAACCAGGCAACCAATAAATATTTAATTCTTCTCTTTGCTTTTATCTCCTGACCCACTGAGACAAATCAGCTCATTAGGCAGTGATTCCCGGAGCAGGAGCTCAGAGAACAGGGAGTATGCCTGGAAAGATGAAGCAAGAGTGGGAAGCAAGCCTCAGTCCCTTGGAGCTGCCAGCCTTCCCTCAAACATCCCATAAGAAGACTTTCTTTGTAAAAGACCACTGGCTTGGAGGGGGCCTCTGATAGGCATGAAGGGTTGAGCATCCCCAGGTCTGAAAGCACCATTGAGTCAAGTCTTCTCCCATTGTTCACCACCAGGCCCAGGACTGATGATTGTTGGAGCCCAGAACAGGCAACTGTCAGTCTTTTTCTGGGATTGAGCTCCTTCTGGGCCTGATTTTCCATGGGGCCTCTCAGGCTAATTACAATGTAGCTAGAGCAGATGATTTTCAAGGCTCTGGTGGACACCTCTTTCTGACAGTTGAAGGGACAGCTGGTGTAGCCCAGGGTGCCAAGGTGAGCTTGAGAACAAACCTCTCTGCGGGGCTGCAGGGCCCTAGGAGGTTCTTCCCATCCCTGGTGAGAAGGCAAGGGCTACTGGGAGGAAAAGACTGACACATGGATGGTATTTGAGAGGAGCCTGCTGACCCATTGCTCCCTCCTGTCCCCCTCTAGTTCCTGGATCACCCTCCCCCACTTTCTTTCCCCTTGCCTGGCTTCTTGCTCTCCCAGAGGCCCCCTCTGAAGCAGTAGGAGGGAGATCAGGCTCTAAATAAATCCACCGGCTCATCTCCCTCCTCTCCTTCCCCCGTGCCAGGCAAGAGAGGAGCTGCAGCCTGCCCACACACTCACCAGGCAAGGGGGGCACCACCGGGGCACTGTGCCAACTCTGGCAGCTCTCAAGTACTGAGCCTCTGGCTGTTTGGGCATAGCAGGGAGTGGGGAAAGTAAGACCCCAGCATATGCTCCACAGGACAGCCCCGACTTTTCCAAAGTGATACCATAGCATGAAAGATGAGCAAGCCCTGAGGACTTGGGAATCATGGAGAGGGGTTCCATTCTGAGCACAACTCATTAAATATTTAGGGAGAGATTCTGTCATTCCCTTCCTAGTGTAAGAAGCCAGCTAACTCAGATGCCCCAGATAGGGGTATGAAGATCCCTAAATTAGGCTGAGAGCCTGAGCAGCGGGGAAGAAAGATGGGATTCCTCCTAGCATGGTGCTGGGCATCTAGGAGGTCTGTATCTGACATATGCCAAGTGAGTGGTCATCCTGCCTTGCCTCCAGCCTCCTATCCTTTTGGCCTCTGTCCACTCACTCAGCCTGCCATGTCTCACAGAGTTAGCTCTTGTCTTCTAAGACCACTAGGAAGGAGGTCCTTCACCGTATACAAAGGTTCTTTCTGGGGCTCAGCCTCTCATTATCCTGCTGCCAAGTCAGCCTTATTTGGTTTTCGGTGGATATGGAGAACAGCAGGCAAACTCTGCTCCTTTCGAATGAAAGGCTTTCCGCCTGCACTGTCTCTGTGCCTTGGGTCTACCATAGGCATTTTCTTTAGCTGAAGCTCTAGGGCCTTGACTGACACCAAGCTGACCTGCCCTTTTGCCCAAAGCAGAGATGAAGAAGAAAGCATGTCCAATGGGCAAGATGCTTGATGTTGCCTTCTCCACTGTAAATCTAGCCTCCACTGCCTTCTGTAGGTGGCCATGCCCTCTAGGCTTGAGGGAATGAATATTCCTCAGCCCAGGAACATCCTAAAACCTCTTCTCCCACACATTACTGCATGAACCCTTTTATCCAAACTCTTCCCTTCTCTCTGCCACTGGCATCTCAGAAATGAGTAAAGTATCCCTTCAGATTTTTTGCCTGTAAATAGGGAAAACTGAGGTAGAAAGCAAGATTTCATTTTCTCTAGACTTATGGGGAAAACAGACATCCTAAATTCCAACCACTTGACTCAAACTCGAACTTTTCTCATTTGTTTGTACAACTCCCTCATGGCCTTGAAGGTGGACTCTGTAACCCTTCAAATGCACCCTCATTGCTCAAAGATCCTTCCTATGGCAAGAACTCAGAGACTCTCCTTTCTCACATTACCAGAGACACCTTCCCACATCCCCAGGGTCCTGCACCTCAGCTGGGTTGCTTGGCACCAGTGTGGTTTTCCTCCATGGCCTGATATCCCCCTGGGCAGGAAAGGGGTGGGGAGATGTAGGTCAAGCAGATGTGACCCAGTCTTTCCTGTGCTCAGGGAGATAGCTTTGTGTTGCCCTGTATTATTAGTCTGTATTATTTGCTGCTCATACCTGGCCATTTGCCCCAGCAGGTATGAAATGAAAGAAAGCGGGTGGTAGGGATAATAAAGGGGAGGTAGCTTCCAGGAGTTGACAGCTCAATCTTCACACTGGAGAAAAGCAAGGACTCACCATTTGGGAGCCCTCAAAACCTTATTGGAGTAGTGAAGGTGGAACCTAAGAGGGCAAATGGCTACATCCTGACACTCAGGCCTGTGAGGTGGCAACCAACAACCAGTCTCTTGACTGCTTCTGGCTGTACTCCTCTCCGGCATCTTAAGGGATGATGTCCAGGTTGCTTTATGGATTGTTGTGAATAAGGGGACCTGGTTTCCTGGATTCAGAATCATTCCAGCATATCATCTTCAGTACATCTCCCTTCTCTGCCTCAGAGGACATGGTAGAGAAGAGAAGAGAAAAAGGGAGGAAGGAGAAGTGATACCTCTGTACAAAGCTGCAGTATTAATAGGCTTGGAGGGGAGAGGCCCTGATCTTTGCTTATATGCATCAGACCAGCTTCCCTATAGGTTCAGAGGCACTGGGTTCCTTCTCAGTGGATAGAAGAAGCCTGGGGGTCCAGCCACCCCCTGGGAGATGGAGAGACTGTGAGTAGCACAAGTATAGGGTTAAAAGGGTGCCTTTATGGTGTCCTTCACGCCTGAGCCCAGGGGTCACAACCTCTCTCCCATCCCAGGGTTCAGCCGACTCCTATACCAGCCGCCCATCTCTGGACTCAGACGTCTCCCTGGAAGAGGACCGGGAGAGTGCCCGGCGAGAAGTGGAGAGCCAGGCTCAGCAGCAGCTCGAGAGAGCCAAGGTATGCCTTCTGGGCAGGAGGCCAGACTTGGGAGAAACCTGTACTGGGTCCTGGGTCCTGTGTCCTGTGGAGTTAGGCAGGATGAACTTGAGCATGAGTGTGTGTGTGTGTGGGGAGGGGGTGATGGGCAGAGGCTCAGGCTGACACCAAACTCTTCCACTGGAGCTTCCATCTTCCCCTGATGGTGTGCCAAAACTGGAAGGGGTGCCTCTGAGGCGCCTCTCACTTGTACTGACCGCTGAATTCTTCAGCATAAACCTGTGGCATTTGCTGTGAGGACCAATGTCAGCTACTGTGGTGTACTGGACGAGGAGTGCCCAGTCCAGGGCTCTGGAGTCAACTTTGAGGCCAAAGATTTTCTGCACATTAAAGAGGTGATCAGCTCCCCTTCCCTGAAAAGCCTCAGCATTTAATTTTCCTGCTTCTTCCCCAATGCCTATTATTTTAATTCTAACTCTGTAAATAAGAAATCCCCAGACTCTTCCATTCTTACCTTTACACACACATCTGTACACCCTTTACACCGTAGACCTCATCCTCAGGTCTTTACCCTTCTGAGATCTGCTTCATCCTCATTTACTTTTTTAAATATATATTTTTAGATGTCAGTGGACTTTTATTTTACTTAATTATATGCAATACAGAGAATCGAACCTAGTGCCTCACGCGTGCTAGGCAAGGGCTGTACCACTGAGCCACAACCCCAGACCCTCCTTTTTTTCTTTTAATATTTTTAGTTGTAGATGAACACAATGCTTTTATTTTCTTATTTATTTATTTATTTTTATTTATTTATTTGGTACTAGGGATTGAACCCAGGGGCACTCTACTACTGAGCCATATCCCCAGCCCTATTTTGTATTTTATTTAGAGACAGGGTCTCACTGAGTTGCTTAGGGCCTCGCTAAGTTGCTGAGGCTGGCTTTGAACTCGCCATCCTCCTGCCTCAGCCTCCCAAGCCGCTGAGATTACAGTCGTGTGCCACCACGCCCAGCTATTTTCTTATTTATTTTTTATGTGGTGCTGGTCACCCTAGTGCCTCACATGTGCTAGGCAAGTGCTCTATCACTGAGCCACGATCCCAGCCCTTGATCCTCAGTTTCTATGTCTATAAAGTTAGCAGTCAGATTAGCTGCCTCTGAGGTCCCCTAGGCCACTGTGATGCTGCACTCTGAAATCCTGTGGCTTAACCCTGGCTGCCCTTCCCTCCATCTTCTCCTGTCACTGCCCCTGGCTCTGCTTTCCTCAGACCAGCTCAGTCTGGGGCCTGGGCTGGCTCCTCTCACTGCCCCTCTTGCTCCACCCCAGAAGTACAGCAATGACTGGTGGATCGGGCGGCTAGTGAAAGAGGGTGGGGACATCGCCTTCATCCCCAGCCCCCAGCGCCTAGAGAGCATCCGACTCAAACAGGAGCAAAAGGCCAGGTGAGAGCAGGCTGTAATTCAGTAAACATACACCCCGAACACATGCACTTGGCCCACAGTACATGTCTCATGCACACACATGTATATCCCCCCTCACAAATACACAGCTGTATATATTTATATCATAAAGATCTACACATACACCCACAGATGCATGCTTAGCAGAGATATTCCATTTTCATAAGTAGGTGGGCACTTATACAACTATTTGATAATATATAGAACATATACAAAGACACATTTATATTATTTTTTCCTTCTTTTCTTCCCTCAGGAGATCTGGGAACCCTTCTAGCCTGAGTGATATTGGCAACCGACGTTCCCCTCCTCCATCTCTAGGTAGTCTCCCCTTAACCCACCCACCTTGGGTAGATGGGTAACTAAGACACAGGGGAGAAGGGGATCCTCCCCAGTGAACTATGTGGGAAGGGGCTGGTGGAGGGATCAAGAGAACTGGGAGAAGCCCAGTGTCTCCCCTGGGGAAGGGAATACCATGCTCTCAGGGCCTTTTCCCTTCACCAACTTTAATCTTTTATTTCCTTTTCCAAAAAGCCAAGCAGAAGCAAAAGCAGGTGAGTCAAGAAAGGGAGATGGGCTGGGGGTCATGGCTATAGGGACACTTTTCTGGGCCATCATTGTTGGAGGGGCAGATCAGAGGGGAGGGAATCTAGAACTTCTGACTACCCCCACCAGTCAGGCATAAGGCTAGAGCCAGGGCCATAATTTTGTTTGACCTCCTGTTCATTCTGCAGGCAGAACATGTTCCCCCATATGACGTGGTGCCCTCCATGCGGCCCGTGGTGCTGGTGGGACCCTCTCTGAAAGGTTATGAGGTGAGAGGAAATCCCTAACCCCAAAGAGTCAACCATAGCAACACCCGTAGCAAGCCTACCATACACAGGCCCCAGGGGAAGGAGAAGACTCTGGGACCATGTATGGAGACACTGCCTCTTTTCAAGAGGGCTTGCATCAGTACTGTGCCCTCCCCCCAGGTCACAGACATGATGCAGAAGGCTCTCTTCGACTTCCTCAAACATAGGTTTGATGGCAGGTAAGCTGCCCTGGCCTGGCTTGACCTGACCTGAGAACCAGGGATAAGATCATTGACTACTTCGCATGCCTAGAGCAAGTCTCCTCTAAAGGGAAAGCTAGAGAGCTGGGTAAGGAGAGGCTGAGGCTTTTTATGGTTTGAGGTTTGAAGCCAGCTGTGGTTTTTTTACCCCTACCCCAGAATCTCCATTACACGAGTCACAGCTGACCTCTCACTAGCAAAGAGATCTGTGCTTAACAATCCTGGCAAGAGGACCATCATTGAGCGCTCCTCCGCCCGTTCCAGCATTGGTGAGGAGTCTCCATCTCTTGCTTCTCTGCCCACTCCAGTGCTAGTGAGAACCTTCCTTCTCCATTTTCTCTTCCCCAAGTCCTTGTTTTTCTGCCCATCTTCCTTTGCCTGCCCCAAGATAATCAAGAACCCACCTCCTTCCTCAATTCCCTGGTACTCTCCCTGCCCAGGCCTCCAGTTCCTTCTAGATCACCATTTGGGAAACCTTAAAGCCCAGGGAGTAAATAGTTGGTGGATCCCTTGGTGAGCACTGTGCTCCCCTCCTTAGCTGAAGTACAAAGTGAGATCGAGCGTATATTTGAGCTGGCCAAATCCCTGCAGCTAGTAGTGTTGGATGCTGACACCATCAATCACCCGGCACAGCTGGCCAAGACCTCACTGGCCCCCATCATCGTCTTTGTCAAAGTATCCTCACCTAAGGTAAGTCAACAGGGGTCTGGGGGAGGCCCACAGAACTGCTCCCTAGCATGTGGCACACCTCTGCTTGGGCCCTGTCTAGGGTACCAGAGTTCCCTTTTTCTGTTGCCCCTGAACACCACTTTTAGTGTTCTGCCCTCCCCACCTCAGGTACTCCAGCGGCTCATTCGCTCCCGTGGCAAATCGCAGATGAAGCATCTGACAGTACAGATGATGGCATATGATAAACTGGTTCAGTGTCCACCGGTGAGTGCCTGGGTCAGTGGTTCCTACACCCACTCTTCCAGGGCAGCAGGTGTGGTAGAGATGGACAGGGACTGCTGCCAAGAGGAAACCAACATTATCCCTTCACCCTCCCTCCCCAGGAATCATTTGATGTGATTCTGGATGAAAACCAGCTGGAGGATGCCTGTGAACACCTGGCTGAGTACCTAGAGGTTTACTGGCGGGCCACCCACCACCCAGCCCCTGGTGCTGGACTTCTGGGCCCTCCCAATGCCATCCCCGGACTTCAGGTAACCATTTCCAATAGGTAACCATTTCCAGATGTGCAGGCTAAGCCAGCCAAACACACACTCTTTCTGCCCAAAGGATCATCCTTGGCCTGCAGTTCAGAAGGCCAAGGGATTGTTAAGCTCTCAGCTCTGCTTCTGCTTTGCACAGATAGTGCACATGGGCCAAAGAACTTCCTGGTTAGAGAGTAAATCAACGAGATGGGTAATCAAAGATTTGTTTTCTAGGGGTCAAGAGAAACATTATCTCCAGGAGGCTGAGGTAGGAGGATCACAAGTTCGAGGCCAGCCTCAGCAACTTAGTGAGGCCCTGAATAACTTAGTGAGAACCTGTCTCAGAATAAAAAACAGGGATTGGGATGTGGCTCAGTGGTAAAGCCTTGCTCTGGGTTCTGGGTAGCCAAAACCCAGTAGCCAAAAAAAAAAAAAAGGAAGGAAAGAAACATCATTATCTCCAAATCCTCCTCCCAGTCAGTTTTGAAGGCAGAGCCTGAATTTTGCAGATCAAAAGCTCCAGTATTCTTTATCTGGCCAGGAAAAATATTCCAGTATGCTTCTTCCTCACACCAATTCTTCCTAAACCCAGAAATTGAGTTGAGGGGAAGAATCTTCCACTCTGCCAGAGGTGGGAGGGAGGTAGAGGTCAGATTCGGTGCTGCCTCACTTAGAATTGTTGTGTGGCCCTCAGAACCAGCAGCTGCTGGGGGAGAGAGGTGAGGAGCACTCGCCCCTGGAGCGGGACAGCTTGATGCCCTCAGACGAGGCCAGCGAGAGCTCCCGCCAGGCTTGGACAGGATCTTCACAACGAAGCTCCCGCCACCTGGAGGAGGACTATGCAGATGCCTACCAAGACCTGTATCAGCCTCATCGCCAACACACCTCGGGGCTGCCCAGTGCTAATGGGCATGACCCCCAAGACCGGCTCCTAGCCCAGGACTCGGAGCACAACCACAATGACCGGAACTGGCAGCGCAATAGGCCTTGGCCCAAGGATAGCTACTGATGGCCTCCTGCTGCCCTACCCTGGCAGGCACAGGCACAGCTGGCTGGGATGCCCACTCCAGGCAGGTTGGAGTTAGACTGGCATTAGGCTGCCACTAAGCTCAGCTCCCACAACCCCCTGCCGAGCCCCAAGGCTGCCTGTGGTCCCAAGGTTCTGGGAGAAGCAGGGGAACCCCTCACCTGGGCACAATGACCCCCTAGGCTCCCATTCCAGGTACTAGCTGTGTTCTGCACCCCTGGCACCTTCCTTGCCTCCTGCACAAGAAACTGCCTACTAGGCAGTGCCCTCAGGCCAGGATCCCCTTGGCAGGGACCTTCCCATCAGACTCAGGGAAGGGATGCCCCCACACAGTGACAAGAGGGTGGGGCTGTGGGCAACATAGCACAAGGAAGGAACAAGATTCCCAGGCAAACAAGTCTTAACAGTCAAGGGACTGAGGAGTTGTGCTTTGGGTCCAAGGGTCTCCATTCACCTCACTGCCACACATCAAAAACAAGACAAAGCCCAGTCGGTGGAACTTCCACCCATCAGCTGGAGTGGGGTATTCATATCCAAGACTCGAGCAGCAGGCAGATGAGGCTGGGCCAAAGAAAGACCTCATAGCTAAGGCTCTTCAAGGAAAGGGCCCTCCTCACACCTCCAGGAAGTTTAGCATCTGACAGGACCAGGGATGTGGAGAATGGTCAAGCTAAAAGGCAGCAGAAGCCAACCTGGATTGGAAGTTTGGGGAAAGAGGAACAACTTGGGGGGCTCCTTGCCTTTCTCATCCTGCCCTTGCATCCTGTCATTTCTGTCCTCACCCTTCATGCCTCCAGGAAAATGGGGGCTCTAAACTATTCCTTAACTCATAGCTACTGCTTGTTAGGTTAGGGTTAGATGGGGAGACATAGGACACAGTGGACAGCCCCCAGAGGCCCTGGCTACCCTTGCCTTATGGCTCTAGTGTGTGATCTACAGAGCATGCTCCACAAGATCCTGTCCCATTTCACTGTCATCAATAAAACACCATACACAGTCCCTCAGGTGTGTATTCTATATCTGCTGGCTCAGGCAGCCAGGTCCTCACCATGTGCCCCAAGTCTGGCAAAAGTAGGTATTTTGTCCTCCCTTCTCTCTCCAACCATCCACTGAGTAGAAAGGGGAAAAGGGCAGAGTTGCAGGAGACTTTGTGCTCCCAGGCACCCCCACCCTCTCATACCCACAGTTTCTGGAGAGAGACATTTGGCAGCACAGAAGGGACTTGTTCGGCAAGGTGGGGAAGAGGCTTAAGTCATTTAAGTCTGTCCCTGCTTCAGGCCAGAAAAGCCCTAAAAGTAGCTACACTTTGAATTCTACACACTTGCCCAGCTCTGAGGGGTAGAGCATTTGCATAAGAGTGGCATGGATAGGAACAGTGCCACCCCTCCTTCACTGTCCCTTCCCATGAACAAATGTATCTAGTTACGGGAGAACCACAAGCAAAGGTACTACAACAAGGTGTCAGATGCATAGTGGCAGGGTGGAAGAGTGGTTCTGATTGCCCTACCTGCCCAGTTCACAGCTACTTTCTTTTCTGATGCTTGTGTAAAGCTCCCTAGGCAGTGCCCAGGCTAGGGCCACAAGTTACATGAGGTTCAAGCAGGAGAGGGGAGATGCATTATGACCCTGCTGTCATGGCTCTTCCATCTCCTCTCAAGTGCTATTTATGACTTAAGAGTATCAGCTGAGACCCTAGGCTTCCCGCTGGATGTGACTTCCATTTTCCCAAACAACCCACTGTGCTATGGGTTGTCCCTCCTATCCTATGTATCAGAGAACCTAGGAGATGAGTTTGGCTAGAACTAGACACAGCCTTAATATTCATTATTTATTCTCAGAACATACAAACTCATCTTCTCAGAGAATAGAAAACAGAAATTTCACTCAGTGACTTAAAGATGGACACAGCCAGCTTGCCCTGTCCCCACATCTACTAAAAAAAATTCCCTGGGGGAGGGATGCCTAGAGTGCACAGCACCCTTTGGCACAGGGCTGTGCACAGTTCTAAAGGCTCTCATCTTGTTTTATATGCCAAATGGGAAAACAGCTGTCAAAATGACAGAGTCCAAGGTCCACAATCCTCATGGTGCCAGATCCCCTGGGTCATCTAGGGCGACATCATTGCTGCAGTGCACATGGTTACACTGTTGAGTCCTTGCCAAAGGAGGACTTACCCAGGCAGCCAACTCTGTGTTCAGTCTTGGGGGTAGTGCCAGTAGACTGCCTTATAACCTGGGAAGTTCATGGCCCGGTACAATCTGATAGCCCCCCCAAGGGGCAAAGGTGGGCCTAAATCTGTGCTTTCCCTGCCTCCTACAGTATCCTCCTGTCCTTTTACAGCCTCTCTCAGGCCTCCAGACCTAAGAGTCTAAGCCAGGGAGTCTGATTGTTTCCAAAGCTCCCATATCCCAAGACTGAGAATCTGGAAAGAGGAATGTAAGGGTCTTAAAGAACAGGCATCACGCAGCTTCACAGCATGCCCTTAAACCCATGGGAGGAGTCCTGCGTCAAGCAAAGATAGTCTCTTCTCGGCGCTTCTTGGTGAGGATGGTGCCTGGCTTATGCTGAGCATCTGGGTGGTTTGCTAGCTCCGGGGGACAGGAAGACACTGGGCTCTCCAAGATGGCTTGCTTCAGCTCATAGAACACAGCAGAGTCCTCTTTGGTGAGGAAGGTGATAGCCACACCACTCTTGCCGGCTCGCCCTGTGCGGCCAATGCGGTGGATATAATCTAGGGAGCAAGAGGAACATTGCCTTGGGACCAGGCCAGATGCCCTGGTGAGCATTATCTGAAGCACCCACCCTTAAAAGCAACCTGTCCCCTCTGAACCCCTATGGGCAGAGAATCCCCTTACCCTGCCTATATCTGATGCTCCCACAGAGCCTTCTGCTGCTGTTTCCCCACTCCCACTGCTGACTGTGGTCATCCTACCACACCAAGCGTCACCTAGCCCCATTCTTTTCCATAACCCTGATGACAGAAGTGTTATCCCATGTGCTAGGATAACAAATCCAGATGAGCTGAGGGACAAGAGCCTTTCTCATCAGAACAGGCATCCCCAGACTGGGAGCTGGGAGCACCTCAAGACAGTATGAACCCTACGTGGGAGGAGATATGGAGTCTCATCTTACACTGGACTGAAGCTGTCTTCCCCTGCACTTACCTTCAATATTTTTGGCCATATCATAGTTGACAACCATAGAAACATCCTGGATGTCAATACCACGACCAGCCACATCTGTAGCCACCAAAATATCCTTGGCCCCAGCCTTGAGGTTGGACAGTGCAAATTCTCGCTGCTCCTGACCTTTTCCACCATGCAGTGTGCAAGCATTGTACTGTTGGAAGAATGGTAACGTAGGCAACAATGGGGATAAGGGAAAACACAGAAATAGGGAATAGGGATGGAGGAGAAGGGTTGGGGAAAACAGCAGGTAGGGGAAAGGGAAGGAAGCAAGAGAAAGAATGAGTACAACTGAAAGGGAGGAAAGAACAGGTGACTGAAGAAAGGGGTGGAGAGAACAGGGTGTGGCACAGACAGAAAGGTCAAAGGCAAAGCACTCTGGTGAGATGTGGAATCAGGTAAGAAGTTCTCAGAGAATTAGAGGGAGAGATCAGGATGGAAAGCAGTGATCAGGAAATTTAAGGAAGATGAAGAGTTGAATGGCAAGGACACACTTCCCCACCAAGGGCAATGATTGTTAGTATTTGCCTCCTGACCCAAACATACACAAACAGCATGGACCCAACTCAATTCCACACCTTTAGACCCTGCTAGGCTGTCTCAAAAACTCTCTCTGCCCACGCCCCACTTGGATGAAAACCGTTGGCAGCTTTTGGCTGGTACTGCTGGAATGGGCAAGGAGTCACAGCAACTGCCTTGGTTCTCCTCAAACATCCTTTTCCCTTTGGCCCTGACTGGCTGAATACTAGAAAGGTTAAAAGAATGAGTGAGAACTGAAAACAGGTGCCTAGGGGACTCCTCCACCCCCAGTTTCAGAAAGCAGCCACAGAGACTGTTCTCCCTTGCCAGACATACCCCCATCTTCTCCAGGGACTTGGCCAACACATCACAACCCTTCTTCTGATTGACAAAAATGATGATGGGTGGATCAAAGCCTTGTTCCAATATTGCCAGCAGCTTTTTCCTGGGGAGAAAAATGAGATGCATATTTCCTACTCCAAGTAAAACACCCAACCCTGATGTAAGAACACCAATTTCAGGCATTCTAAAGAAAACAAGCTCTTCAATATGGCAGAATAATTGCCCAGCTGCCACTGCACTGAAAGAAGTTCTCAAAGCTTTTCTCTCACCACCAGTTTCCCCAGCTCAGCTGCCCCCATACCTCTTTTCTGATTCTGACATGAGGAAGACCTTCTGTTCCACACGCTCATGGGGCTTGCCTGCAGAGCCAATGTACACCACAGCAGGTCGCCGAAGATAGCTCCTGGCCAGACGCTCCACCGCTGGGGGCATGGTGGCCGTGAACATGACTGTCTATGAAAACAGGAGGCTCAGCCCTGGTCCCAGGCAGAAATAACCACATATCCCATTGTCACCATTGGCTAAAGAATCTAAAATGAGTTCTATAAGTTCTACTGTAAGAACACCTTAGGAACAATGTCCTTTGCCTTCCTGTTTTTCCCAGTACCTGTTCATCCAGGCACTTTACATCCTACAATGACAAGAAGGGCTAGAGCATTAGCTACTTGTGGTCTGGATAATAGCATGATTTTTTGAAATCATTTTTCTAAATGGCTCCGTCCCTAGAGGCTGTCAGAGGATTATACCTAGGCACACCACATCATTCCAGAAATAGGTGTTATGAGCCCATCTAAGGCAAAGAGGGTCTAAGAGCAGGTGTAGGAACTTGCCCAACCCAGGGAAGCAGTCTTACTTGGCGGTACTTATGTTTTCCTGACTCAAAGTTGGCCAACATCTTCTCAGGGTCCTCAGCCTCATCCGTGTCTGGTTTCTGGTTGCTGACAGGCATGTGCTCCAGGATCTTCTGGACATCTGGCTCAAAGCCCATGTCAATCATCCTATCTGCCTCATCCAGAACCACATAGGTACAGCGGCTCAACACTAGGTAACGGTTCTCCAGCACATCAATCAGACGTCCCGGGGTAGCGATCACGATCTAGGGAGTACTGTGTAATTATATATGGCCCCAGAAGGCAAACCCCTCTATTTTCTCTGAGATGAACTATCCACCCAGTTGGGTAACAGACCTCTAATGCTAAGGAACTTGGATTCCAAACTCTGGACAAATTTAGCAGTTCTCAGAAACTTACATGAAATCATTTGTTGCTAACTTTGATTTTTTTTTCAGGAATAAATGGGGTCTCTAAAGTGAGACGGGTTAGACAGAGAAGGCAAAAACAGAAGCAACTTTCTATATAGGAGAGAGACTAAGGAGTACTTTGGAAGTGGCTGCATGAAGAGATGACACTGAGAAGTCTGTACATGACCCAATTCCTACAGATTTCTAAAAGGCTCATTTCCCTTTTCCTGAGAGGAAGGTAACATGCAAAGTCAATGACATGGGCTGGCAAAGTAATAAGAGCACAGGCTTTGGCTGTGAACCTTAACTCTGTCTGCTGCCAGCCAGCAATTTATTAACCCAAGTCCCAGCTTTATCTATAAAATGGAGATACCACTCTCTACTCTTACATACTTGTTGTGAGAATTAATAAGCTAATATTTATGTATTATGTGCAGTATGATCCAATAGTGTATAAGTTCTAAACAATCAGTACATATACATAAACCAGGCCTTTTCTTCATTTTACTGCACATCTATTCTGGAAACTAGGAACAAATTCCTAAGAGAGAGAGCCTTCCCAAATAGCAGGTGGCAGCTGGCTAGGGAAACAAACCTCACAACCCATGCGCAGCCTGAAGCCCTGGTCTTCTCTGGAGATGCCACCAATGACAGCCACAGTGCGAATGCCAAGCGGTTTCCCAAATTTGATGGTCTCTTCCTCAATCTGCTGAGCCAATTCACGAGTAGGAGCCAGGATGATGGCATAAGGGCCCTGGTCTGACTCTTCGATCCTGTGGTAAATGGGGTGTCCCACAGCTTCATGAGTTTTGGTTCTTATCCAACCACAAACAGGAGCAAGACAAAATCACTTTTAAGGGTAGCTATGGGAATAGGGAGGCTGGTGGGAAAAAGATGCAGGGATCCCACAAAAATTAAAGATTCCAGAATAACAAATTTCTCTAAGGATTGATCCTTGCCAGCAACAAGCATACACTTCTTTGATATCATGATCCAATTATTCCCTCATATCCAATCCAGAATAAAGAAGGGAGTTTCTGATTATAGACTTAGAAGGGGAACACCAGGGACTGGGATGCAGCTCACTTCTAGAGCACTTGCCTAGCACATACAAGGCCCTGGGTTCAATCCCCAGCGTTGCAAAAACAAAACAAAAAAACACAAAAACCTCACCAAACATTCGTTTGCCATTTTCACTTCTCCTACCCAGCCAACTCACTCCAACTGAAGCCAGCTGAACCTACCTGTCAATTTTGGGAAGTGTGGTGATCCAGACCAGCAAAGGGATGAGGAAGGCTGCAGTTTTACCACTGCCAGTCTCAGCCACACCAATGATGTCACGATTTTGTAATCCAATGGGAATTGCCTGGCGCTGGATAGGTGTTGGTTCCTACAGTGACCCGGAGAAAGAATAATGGGTATAGGTATTACCTGCGCTACTGCTAACACAGTGGGCCTGTGTGCCAGCACAATGTATTTGGGAGGACAGAGTACAATTCACAGGAAAGGGGGCACAAAAAGAACCACAATCCCTAAAAAGGAAAATACTTCCACCAGAAAGTGACAGACAAGGTTATTTTGGTGCCCATGGGCAGAGAAAATACCAAATAATCAAGAAACAAAATTCTCTATTTGTAAACTAAGATTGTATCCCTAGAATGTAGGAACATGACAGGTCTCCTGGGCCAATCGTCCCTTCTTACCTTATAGCCACACTTATCAATGACCTCCAAGATGTGTGGGGGCAGAGAAGAGTCTTTCCAGGATCGGATGGGATTGGGGATTTTGCCACCTTTGGTGGTTATGCTATAATCTTCACGGAAGATCCGCCAGTCCCTGTCTGTCATCTCATCTAACTTCTTCTGTGACCAGTGACGATCATCCCAGCGCTGTTTGGCTTCCTTCTTACGAAGCTTGCGAAGTCTTGCTCTGAAGCAGAATGCAAGCATTAAATGGAATCAGTAACTTTTACCTCCTTTCTGTAGAGACCCTGGGCTCTGTCCAACAACCTCAACTACTCACTCCTCTTGCTCCTTTTCTTCCAATGTTCGCCTTTTCTCCATTAGGTCTCCATAGAAGCGTGACTGCTCTCGTTTCTGTTGCTTTAGGTCAATGCCTGCAATGAAGCCTCGCCCCAACAACTGCACCTGGTGCCGTTCTTTGTACCTAGATTTGAGACAAAGGAAGAAAAAAGAGAAAGAGTTATTACAGCAGCAGGGGGTAAAGCCAGACATGCATCAGTTCTCTAACCAGCATCTTTCCTTGCCCAAAGCTGGTTGAGTACTAGTCTACCAGTTTTTCCATCCCAGTTTATCTTACTTCTACCTTTGTCATCACCAGCTCGCTCTCTCTCTCTCTCTCTCTCTCTCTCTCTCTAGGGCTGCCTAGTGTCAAAGACAAAGGACTCAGGCCCAAAACCACTCACAGGGGATTGTAATCGATGGATGTGTCCTCAGATGCATCCCACTCAAAGACAAACTTTCGATCATTGAGATGCCGTGTTCGTCGCCGCTTTTTGATGCCACCCAGGTAACGTTCCTGCCCAGACAGCACAAAACCAGTCAACTTCTCACATGCAGATACCAGAATGGTCAAATAACTAAACTTTGTGTGTGTGTGTGTGTGTGTGTGTGTGTGTGTGTGTGTGTAGACAAAGCCAAGGCCTGCACCTTAATAGCATGCAATTCCTTGCTCTTATCCTTCTCTTCCCGGATCTTCTGCCGACCTTCCTCATCCTCATTTCCATTGGTCTCCCGCTCCATCCTCTCCCTTCGTTCCCTACGTTCCCGTTCCTGAGGGTCTTCTGCAGACCAAAGAAAGAAAAGTTGCAGAAGAGTTCAGTGGAAGAAAAAAAGGAAGGGAATGGAGGGAATCCAGATGATACCAAATGAGGAGAAAGAAGGGTAGACTTATGATACAAGGGAGATCTAATAAAAGATACTTTTCTCATAAATTTCCACCATCTTTCTCTCTTCCAAATTCTGGCGCAAACAGGTTTCTCTCTAAGTGATACCATAATCCCATCCCACACTTTCCACACAGCGTAGAAAAACGAACCCAACATCTTCCTGCCCAAGTCTTGGAACTGTTTTCTTTTCTTCCTTTCTTCTTCAAGCATTCTCTGCCGCTCTTCCACCTCCTGCTGCCGTCGCTTTAGAGCTTCAGCTTCCCGCTCTGCTTTGGAGAGGAACTTAGGCTACAAAACAAATTGAAGAGGCTGGGAATGTGTCTCAGAGATAGAGCACACTTGCCTATAGCATGTGTGAGCTCCTGGTTTCAGTCCCCAGCACTACAAAAAAATAAAATAAATAGGGAACTGTGATCTGGGAGCAGGCAACCATCACATTACTACTAGGAAGACTGCCTGGAGCCCTGAAGATATTTGCAAAGGCATTGGACCTATTAAGGAAAATACAAATAGGCCTACGACCCTGTTATGGGCTGAACTATGTGCACCCCCAAATTCACATATTGAATCCCTAACCCTCAGTACCTCAGGATTTGGCTGTATTCAGAGATAGAACCTTTAAGGAAGAAATCAAATTAAAATGAGGTCAGCAGAGTAGGCCCTAATCAACAGTACTGGGAACCTTATAAAAAGAAGAAATTTGGACACATAGAGACACCAGGGGCACATGTGCACAAAGAGATGACCATGTGAATACAGAGGGAAAAAATCTATAAGCCTGGAGAGGAACCTTGGAAGAAATAACCCTACTGATATCCTGACCTTGGACTTCTTTTCAAAATGTTTTTATTTGAGATTTCCCTTCTTTTTTTTTTTTTTTTTCCAGTTCCAGCGATTGAACCCAAGTTCAAATATATGCTAGGCAAGTGCTCTACCAATGAGTTACATCTCTAGCCCTTTTATTTTGTTTTTTGAGACAGTATCTAAGTTGCCCGGGCTGGCCTCAAACTTGTGATCTTCCTTCCTTGGTCTCCTAAGTAGCTGGAAGTAGTGGTGAGAACCACCCAACCCAGCTTTGACCTAGGTCAAAATAATTTCTACGGTTAAAGCCACCCAGAATATGGTATTTTGTTATGTTAGCCAGAGTATACAAATAGAGACCCCAAATTCTTACCTTAGCCTCAGCTTCTTCCTCAGCCTTTTTCTTGGCTAAAAGTTCCTCCAGAGATAGTGGCTGGGCCTGAAGATAAAACACAGGACTTCATTCCATAGACGCTCTCTTCCACTGCACCAAGAAAGCAAGGCTCAACTTTGGAGGAAGATGAAAAAAATTATTTCTTTTTTTTTTTTTTACCTTAGGCTTCTTATCACCATGCTCATCATCTTCATCCTTTTTAGAGTCTCTGTCCTTTCGAGATTTAAAATCTTTTCCTCGGCCAGGAGATAAGCTTTAAGGGAAAAGAACAAGCAAGGTTCACATCACGGTCTTACTCTAGTCCTTGGATGAGGTACGGACTAAGCCCCAAGAAGAAGATGGAAGTTTCCCCATATCTCAACAAGATAGCCTGGCCCATGGTTATCTATCATGTCCCAAGGCTTTCTTAGCAAGCAAGGTCCCTCTCTGTCTACTCTGAAATCTAACTATGGCCCTGTCTTAGCCCTATTCTACCTGAATCTCCTTTTCTAAAACCAATCTCTTCTGGGAAGGGCCTTCTCTATTAATGTCAAAAATATTACCCCCAGCTCTGGAGGTATAGCTCAGAGGTAAGTACTTGCCTAGCAAGCACAAGGCCCTGGGATCAATCCCCAGCACCACAAAACAAAAATATTTCCTCTAAGCGGCAGTTGCACATTGAGGAAAAAAATTCTTAACTTTATAATACACAAAGAATTGAGCCTACCTGGCCATCCCCACAAGCCAAGGAGATACTATCATTTATCCCCTCATCTTTCCCTACTATCTAGGCCAGCAGTTCTTTCCCCACACCTGCCACATGCTTAATCTATAAGAGATCTCAAACAATCCACTGAGTTTCTGTTGTATTTTGTCCTTTGCCTTATTCAGGGTCTGATAAGAACTATATAGAAAATTTTCAAAGGAAAGAGATCAAAACACTGGGACATTAAGCTATTCTATTCTATTCATTTAGGTACTAGGGATTGAACTCTGGGGTGCTTTACCACTAAGCTACATCCCCAATCCTTTTTTATTTTGACACAGGATCTTGCTAAGTTGTCCAGCCTTATGGTTTAAATATGAGGAGTCCCCCAAAAGGTCATGTGTGAGACAATGCAATAAAGTTTAGAGGTGAAATGATTAGGTTAAGAAATTCCTCTCCTAATCAGTACATTAATCCCCAGATAGGGATTAACTGGGTGGTAACTGTAGGCAGGGAGGATATGGCTGGAGGAGGTGGATCCCTGGGGGAATGCCTTTGGGGTATATATTTTGTCCTTACTGAGCAGAGCTATTTTTCTGCTTCCTGGTGCCAAGTTCCCAGCTGCTTTCCTCCACTACGCACTTCTGCCGTGATGTTCTACTGGATCCCAGGCCCCAAGAAATGGAGTCAGTCATCTATTAACTAATTTGCGAGCCCTAAAATAAACTCTTCCTCCTGTAACTGTCTTATTGGGTCTTTTGGTCACAGCAGCAAAAAAGGTGACTAAAATACCCAGAGTGGCCTCGAATTGGTAATCTTTCTGCCCCGGTCTCCCAAGTAGCTGGGACCATGCAAACTGACATTAGGCTATGGGGTGGGGGGAATGGCGATTTAACCTTTAACCACTGAGCCACATCCCAAGCATCCCTCTCCTTTTTTTTTGGTTGTCCATGGACCTTTGTTTTTATTTATTTATATGTGGTGCTGAGAATCGAACCCAGTGCCTCACACATGCTAGGCAAGCACTCTACCACTGAGTGACAACCCCAGCACGACAACCCCTAATTTTTTGAGACAGTTCTAACTAAGTTCCTGAGAGCTTTGCTAAATTGCTGAGGTTGTCCTCAAACTTGCAATCCTCCTGCCTCAACTTCCCAAATTGCTGGGATTACAGGAGTGTGCCACCATGCCCGGTGACATTAAGCTCTTTTAACAAATATATGTTGTATATCCTGGGTAGGAAACTGAATGGCATAATAGAGCTACAGGAGTATTTGTAGACTGATAACCTTTTCAACTAATTTCTAAATTCCAAGCACAAGTTAAGCCTCAAAATGTTGTGACTTTACTAACCATTATACTTTCTAAAGAAAACATATACTTTCTTAGAAAGATAGTTCTACAATAACTACCAACAAAATCTGCTAAGAGAAATTAATTTTCCTGTGAAGCTGAGCTAACTAAGACGCAGAAAGGCAGAGATGAGAACACCCCCTAAAACCCACTCTCATTCCCTCAGGTACCTGGAACGTTTACGGTCCTTGTCTCGCCTGTGCCCATCCTTGTCTCGATCTCGGTCCTTCTTATTCCGATCTCGTTCCTTATCTCGTTCTCGTTCTTTGTGCCGTCGTTCTCTGGAAGATAGCAAATTTAAGAAATTACTTGATATTTCCAGAGTATCTTACTTCACTATAACCCTAATAAGGTTTCCATGTACTTTACTCTCCAAAGTAATTTTTACAAATTGTGGAATATATTTCTCAGGGCAGTAGCAAGGGAATTTGAAGAATATCTCATAGATAAGAGTTGCAATGCTAAGTAATAATGGCAATGACAGACCACCGACAACCATGCAAACATGTGAACTACCTTCCTTGATCATCTGAACCTTCATCTTACAAGCTCCCTCTCAACTTCTGAGAGCTGGGTAACTGAGGAAAACTGAAAACACTTGCAAGTCCAACTGGAATGGCAGTACACTAATGTAGGAAAAGTAGATGCCCAATACCAGGGGCATTGAAGGAACCACGAAAGAAGTTTGAAATGTATCCTCCCTTCTCACGTATCAGACATGCAAAGTCACTTTACCTCTCTGTAGACTTAGAACGGGAACGGGAACGAGAGCGGCTGCCTCCTCGACGTCTATCCCTTGAACGATGCCGCTTTCTATCTTTAGATGGGGAGGACTTCCGGTCCCGGTCTCTATCCCGCTCTCTGTCAGGAGTCCGTGATCGCTTCCTTTCCTCCTTGGAAGGTGATGCATCTCGGTCCTTTTTATCAGCCAGTTCTCCTGCCATCTGTTGTGGGCAAGAGGAGGGCTTATTACACATAATTCACTCAATCTTAAAACAACCCAGAGGTAGATATACTAGTCTGCTTACTTTATAGATGAAGAAACTGAAATTCAGTTAGTAAGTAAACTAACTTGACTGAGGACACAGGAGCAGTTTGGCTCCAGATGCCCACTCTTTTCTACTATACTGTACTGTCTCTCTGGGATTATTTTATTTTTTGAGGGGCACAGGGGATTGAACCCAGGGGTGCTGAGCTACATCCCCAGTCCTTTTTATTTTTTATTTTGAGATAGGGTCTTGCTAAGTTGCCAGGCTGGCCGTGAACTTAAGATCTTCCTGCCTTAGCCTCCCAAGTCACTGGGATTCCTTTTTATATATTCACTGCTATATATGTACAATGAGTATAGCATATTTCTATAGACTGCAAGAATATTGAAATATGTTAGTGAATGAACAGTGTACCAACAATTTCTAGAAATATCTTATATTGCTTATCTAAGGAGGATATTAGGTATGCTAACATGTCAGGATTAGTCAACATATATATATATCTAAGGGAGATAAATTGTCTTGAGCTTAAAAGAGAAAAAGTTCAACTTTGAGACTTAGATTATAAACAGCAAAAAGAAAACCTAAATTTAAAAGGAGAAGCAGCTGGGCATGGTGGTGCATGCCTATAATCCCAGCAACTCAGGAAGCTGAGGCAGGAGGGGTACAAGTTTGAGGACAGCCTCAGCAAATTAGCAAGGCCCTAAGCAAGTCAGTGACACTCTGTCTCAAAAAAAGGTGTGTGTGGGGGGGAGGGCCTGGGGATGTGGCTCAGTGATTAAGCACCTCTGGGTTCGATCCCTGGTATCAAAATAAATAAATAAAACGAGACACAAAGCTGGGCACAATGGTGCATACCTCTAATCGCAGCAACTAAGGAGGCTGAAGCAGAAGGATCACAAGTTTGAAGCCAGTCTAGGAAACATAGTAAGACCCTGTCTCAAAATAAAAAAATGAAAAAGGGTTTGGGTTGTAGCTCAGGGGTAGTGCCCCCGGGTCAATTTCTAGTACCACTAAAAATAATAATAATAATAACAATAATAATAATAATAATAATGGGGGGGAGAGAGAAATGACCATACTTGTACACAGATATAAAGAACTGTATACCTCCCCCAACTGGAGAAACTTGGTAAAGGGTACACAGGACCTCCATGCACATTTTTTTCCAACTTTCCGTGAATCTATAATTCATAGATTCAAAATTAAACATTAAAAAAGTACCAAAAATTAGAAGTCCTGACTGATATCCCCTACTCAGAGTCTCACAGCCTTGATCATCTACATTATCCAGTCTCATGAAAGGTTTGAGCAGGAATTTGATCTGTTCCCCTCCTATCTGGGGGACACTGAACACCATGCTGTACTGTTCCTTTGACTATAAAACCCAATTCAGTCAAGAGCTAAAATGACATCAAGTCTGAATCTGCTTCTACCCCATCGTCGTTGTCGTCATCATCGTCATTGTCATCATCATCATCATCATCACCATAATCATCATCCCTAAGACTTGGGATACATTTCTCAGAACTCATCCTCTAAATGGTCTAACTGGAATATCAGTTCCCTAAGCTTTTGTGTACAATCCTCCTTTTCTATGCCATTCCTTGCCACATAGTCTTAAAAAAGGAAAATGTGTAAGAATGAGAAAACAAAACTGAACGAGTACTTTCAAAAGGTGCAGACAACCCATTTTATCTTAAAAATAACTCTTCTATATCTGTACATCACATAGAAATACTTACATTTCTTCCTATTATAACTCTAAGAAAATCCAAAAGAAAGAATATAATCTCTATAAAGCATCCTAGGCCTTATTCAGTCTTTCAACAAGTATTCATTTAACACCTACTAGGTGCCAGAAATAGTTCTGGGTATTGGAGATAGAGTAGTAAACAATATAGAATCTCTGACTTGAACCCAGAGGTATTCTATCAGTGAGTTACATTCCCAGTCCTTTTTATTTTTTATTTTGAGACAGTGTCTAGTCAGGTTGCCCAAGCTGATCTAGAACTTTTGATCCTCCTGCCTCAGCCTCCTAAGTAGCTGCTATTACAGGTGTGTGCCACTGTGCCAAATGGGAAAAATACTTTAGTAGATTGCCGTTTAAACTAAAGTCTGAATGATGGCAGAGAAAGAGCCATGCAAAGATTAGGGAAAAGAACTTATCAGATAGAAGAGACAGCAAGTACTAAGGCACTGGGGCAGGAACTCGACTTAAAAAAATTTGAGTGGGTGACTGGGACTGGGCCTGGCAAGGACAGGGTAGTTGATTGGAGATGAGTCCAGTGAGGTTGGCAGGAGTAAATCATGAAAATGTGTTAGGACAGGGCAAAGAAACTTGAATTTCAAGTTAACTGCAATGGAAACCTTAGAATGGCTTTAAACAGGAAGTGGTGAGATCCAATTTTACTTTAGGAATTACTTTGGTAACTTTCAAGACAATATACAGTTTTACATATAAAACCACTGAAAATGCTATTACAGTAGTCAGCCCTCTATATCCAGCCAAGGTTCTACATCTGTGGATTCAACCAACCACAGATGGAAAACATTTTTTAAAAATTACATGCACACACACATACACACCAAGGAGAAAGAAGCAGCAGCCAGTAAGAAAAAAAAAAAAATTTAAGTAAACTGTAGCAATGCAGAAACCAAAGGGGGGTGTGGTCAATTGTGTCAAGTACCACCCAAGTGGAGAAAGATTAGGGGGTAAAGAAGCAACCATTACACTTAGAAAAATGGAAATTATTGGCAACCTCGACAAAAGGTGTTTCAATGGCAAGAAGGGAGCAGAAAAGAAGCATAACTAGCGAATCTGGAAGAGGATGAAAAGTGAGAATAAAAAGACAGTAAATATAGACAACTTTTATTGCAGATAACCAGGCCACCTCCGGCTATGCTTCCCAGCAGCCTTCCTCTTAAATCTCTACACCTTTGAGTTCCTCTGTTCTTGTAGAGCAAAGGGCGGATTCTTTTCATTTATTGAAGTATTTATCAAGCATGTGCCATAAGTACGGCTCTGTGCAAGGCGCTGTGTGAGTTACAAAGGAAATTCTGTCCACAGGAAGCTTTTAGAACAACAGAGGGCATGAGACATATACCAAGATGAAGGCTCAGATGAAGCATTACAGGAGTTCATTTGTAAAAGGGGATTTGGAAGGCTCCATAGAGTAAGTGGCTTTTGAGCCTTTAAGTATAGGTAGAATTTTGAAGATGTGCAATTGAGGGCGCGGAAAAGAAGAAATCCCCCTCAAAAGAAATAATACAGGCGGTGCAGAGGCGGGAAGGTATGGACTGGTTTGGGGAGTAAACGAGTTACAGTTTAGCTGGAGCACGGGCTACTCGAAACATGAATAGGTCAGACTAGGGGTATCATAGGCGCTGTGCCCATGGGCAAAGGTCTAGGCCCATAACATCGTCCAGAGACGTGGGGGTGAGACCCCAGCAGCCAACACTACCCTTGGGGCCCGCGCCCCTTCACTCCTGCCCGCCAGAGCTTCCCGGGCTTGTACCCCTTCACTGAAGCGTTCTTCCCCGCCTCGTCCCGGAAGCGGGGGCCACAAATGTGGCCCCCACTCTTCCCCTCTCTGCAGCAGCTCGTGGGGACCGCCTCCGCCGCCCGGGACTCACCACCCTGAGTCTGAACCGCCTAACGCGGCCTCAACGTCGCCGAGCCGTCGCCATCTTTCCCATTTCCTAGTTGAGAGGAGCACCCCGGTCGAGCGGCAAGCTGGGAAGGCGAGTCCTCTGGCCTGCCCGGCTCAGGCAGACAGTGAGGTCAGGAACTACCAATCCCAGTATGCACAGCGCGCGCGCCGGCCGAGCCGCGAGGTCTGCTGGGCAATGTGGTCCGCCAAACCTTCGAGTTTGCGGGAGGAAGAGATTTCTGAGCTAGTAGCGCAATCTTCGAAGGTGCTGGTCCTGTTAGAAGCTACAGTTAATGACTATCATGACCAGTGGCTGAGGAATTTAGGGCTTTTTTAGTTAATGCTAGCACACAATGAAGTAACAGGAGTTGTGGAAAAGCAGAATTTACGAAAATTCTGCGAGATAGATAATTCGTCTGTACAATTTACAGAAATTATTCGTTGGTACACTTTACAACTAGACAAACTAAAGATTAGGTTACATGAGTAGACTTGTATTTCACAATGGGTTAGTTCATTGTGTGGAACTACCCTAGGTTTAGGAGGATATTTTAGTAACCCTGATCTCGCAACAGGGTGAGTGCTGAATAACCCATTATTGGGACAACTCAAAATGAGCCAACACAATGGACTTCAAAAGCCTCCAGAAAGGAGTTGTGGCACCTGTTTTCTCAGCATTCCAGATAGGACCCTGGTTTCCTCATTTTCTTGCCCTTTGGGATCTGGGTTATCTCATTATTGTTGCTTCTTCCTCCTAGTTCCTCCTATTTAAGTCCTTCACTGAGCTTTTTTACCCCAAATCATGCTCACTTTGTTTCTTTGGTCTCATAGGTTCATAATTCCCGCCCCGCCCCCCTTCATCCCAACAAGTCCACATACACACACACAGTTGCCACTGCTAGGATGGTTGAGATGACTTGCATTTTCCCATATTGTAGGCTTTGATGTTTCAAGCCTACATGGCTGCAGGTATGTTTTTTCTCTTCGAGTATACTTTTCACTTCTCAAGCAAGGTCTTAAGATAGATAAACCTTGAGCATCACGCACAATGGACCAAAGTAACTCAAGGACACACACACTTTCTGTTCTAGCCCAGAAGGAACTGAATGCAGTTTATCTATTAAGTCTAATACATGCAGTGAACACTAGAGGGCTCTCCACTCACAGAATGGAACGGCCGCAACTAAGAATCAGACCAAGGAAGCTACAACCTGTATTTGAGACTCAGAAGTGCCCAACTCACTGATGGATACTTAACATGCGATACTTACTTTCCTTAGTTATTATGACAGTATGATATGGGTGTTATCTCCATTTTACTTGCAATATTATGGCCCAGAAAGATGAATTATGCTTTCAAAGTCCACATAGTTGAAAGAATGGCACCAGAATTCGACTTCAGATTCGTTTACATTCAGAGACCATACTTTGTCCCTATTTCCAGGGTACCATCTCCACTATCTTTAAAGATGAGGAAATTGAGACTCAAAGGTGGCAAAGACTGTCCAAGTTCATGGTGATAAAATTCCCCCGAGTACTTGCGTACACATCTCACAATACATTAGAGACTTTGAACTTAAAGAATACTTGTTGTAGCTGGGGGCGGTGGCACAGGCCTGTAATTCCAGCGACTTAGGAGGCTGAGGCAGGAGGATCCAAAGTTCAAGGCCAGCCTTGCAACTTAGTGAGGACCCAAGCAACTATTTCAAAATAAAAAGGGCTGAGGATGTGGCTCAGTGATAAAGCACTAGTAGTTTAAATCACGGGTACACCCCCCACCCACACACATGCAAAAGAATACTTCTCGTTTATCTTACTTTGCTAGTTCTCTCACAAACATGTATCTCTGGAGATGGAGATAGAGGAGGGAGTAGCATTGGTGGTTTCTTGTTTAGCTACAACATGGCTAGTAGTAAGGGGTCCATGGGATTATAGTTAACAATAAGACCTCAATTGAATCCTGATTCAAATACTTAATAGCAGCATAATTTTGTGCATGTTATATGACATCTCTGTTTTTTCTCTCTTCACATTTATAAAGGAGACAACAATACTTCTTGTCTCACAGGATAGGATAGCAGAGTAATTAAGAGTGCATGTTCTAGAATCAGATTGCCTGGACTTGTGACCATGTTATACCACTTTCCAGATGTATTACCTTGGACACTCTAGTCTCTTTGAACCTCAATGATCTTACTGTAAAATGAACTAGCTAATACTTCAAAGGGTTAGCACAGGAATAAATCACAACTCAAAAGTGCACCTGAGCCGGGCGCGGTGGTGAACGCCTGTAATCCCTGTACCTGGGAGGCTGAGGCAGGAGGCTCACGAGTTCAAAGCCAGCCTCAGCAACTTAGTGAGGCCCTAAGCAACTCAGTGAGACCCTGTCTCTAAATAAAATACAAAATAGGTCTGGGGATGTGGCTCAGTGGCCGAGTGCCCCTGGGTTCAATCCCCATACCCCCCCCCAAAAAAAGTGCACCTGACCCATAGCAACTGAATAGTAAATGTTAGCTGTAATAATTTATAAGGTTAAATTTGATAATGTAGGTAAATTCCTTATGTGCTGAGCACATAAGTACACAGTAACTTTTGGGTGGGGGGCGCGGGTACCAGGGATTGAACTCAGGGGCACTTAACCACTGAGCCATATCTCCAGCTCTATTTAATATTTTATTTAGAGACAGGGTCTCACTGAGTTGCTTAGCACCTCGCTTTTTCTGAGGTTGACTTTGAACTTGAGATCTTCCTGCCTCAGTCTCCTAAGCCATTGGGATTACAGGTGTGTGCCACCACACCTGGCCACCATAACCTTTAATTTCTAGCACTACACTATGAAACTTAGAAAACAAGGGCTGTGAATCATTGAGAGGAAGGAAAGTTAAGACCCCTGAACTACAATGAACAGGAACTGGAATTAAGTTTTTTTGGTTTGGGTTTGAACCCAGGCACTTAACCACTGAGCCACATCTCTGGCCCTTTTTTATTTCACTAGGTTACTAAGACTGACCTTGAACTTGCAATCCTCCAGTCTCAGCCTCCTGAGTCACTGGGATTATAAATGTGTACCACTGCACCCAGCAGGAACTGGAATTGAAAGGTCAATGACAGAGGTCACCTCTCCTTGAATTCAGAAGAAACTGGCACCTCAGAAGTCTACACCTGCCTTGGCTTAGTCTGTGCATCTTCTGAGGGTGGAATTCAGCTGCTTTCTCTCTCCTCAAGATTCTGTAGGGCAGTAGTCCTCAACTGAAAGTAATTTTGCCAGGGGACATTTAGCAATATCTGGAGACAGTTTTGGTTATGATAACCAGGAGATGCTACTGTCATCTAGTACCTGCCAGATGCCTGGGATGCTGTTAGACATCCCATCTGCATAGGACAGCCTCCTAACAAAAAAAAAAGAAAAAAAAAAGCATTCTACAGTCCAAAAGTCAATAGTTAAAAGGTTAAGAAACTCTGCTCTAGGGCTGAGGAGCTCTTTGGTTTAAGAAGACTTGGGTGGAATTGGAACTGGGAATGGGGGAAAATGAAGGAACTCTTTGTTGGAGGTGCTAGGAAACCATGAAGGCAGTCAACTCTGCAACTCACAGAAAGGGCTCCGGAAAAGTTTTTTCCTGATTATTAATGACCAAGAAAACAGAAACGAACAACAAATAAAATAGAGTCAACTTGTTATATGTGTTATATTTTTCATTAATAAATATGTTTTCTTCTTTAAACACAGAACATATAACAGATTGAAACACTCCCGCCTCCCCCCCCCCGATTCCAAGACAAGAGTCTATAAAACAAATGCCAGCTGTACTGCCCTAAGGGCAGGAAAAGTCTGGTGACCCCCACCCGGCCCTGCCCCTGCAGCACCACCACCCCCACACTCTGCAAGAGAAGGGGGTCTGGGGCTTCTCCCTTGGACCCTGGGGACTTAGGTGAGAAGCATGTGAATGTATGATATCACCTCTCTACGAGGCTATGCAAAAATGAGTTTTCCTTCTCATCAGCTCTGACCAGCCCCTGCCCCTCTGATTTCATTGCAAAACACTGGGGCTAAGCTCCCAAGGGAGCTGCCTCTTGGCTTCCCCACTCTTCATTCCTCTGCCACCTGCTTAGAGGGGAAGAGAAGGGCTCAGGGACCCCTTCCATCCCCCAGCCTGCATAGAAACACTGTGTGGAACAGGCATGATGCTGAAGGTGAGGCTCCTGTAGGCCCCCAAGCCCATGAGGCCAACATGCCCCCCATTCCCCCACATCATTCCTTCCTCTGGAATGAGGGGCACTGGGGCAGTTGCCCACTCCAAACCTAGTGCCTGGCTTGGGGTGTGATGGTTCTTGCTCAGTGTCAGGTCCTCATGCCAGGCCTGGCTCCTTCCTCATCCCATTCCTTTCTCCTTCCAAGCCCTCACAGTGGCCATCTGAAAACTCATGTCCAGTGTCCCAAATTGTCTCATTTTTCCTCCCTCTTCCCCATGCCTCTGAACCCCAAGGGAGGAAGTGGGGGGGGGTTATCTCCCCCTTCCAACTCCCACTTCACATAATGGAACAGCTTTTGGCCTTTTCCTTCTTGAAGGTAGAAGAGATGAGTTCAGAGCGACTGGGGAGGTGGAGTAGTCGCTTGGAGAGGCTTCTGACAGGGCTCTTCGGGGGCACTGGGTTAGGCTTGTTCAAACACACCATGGATGCCATCCGAAAGATGCTGTGGACACTCTTCTCTGAAGTGAAAGCTGAGCCTTCCAGGTAGATTTCTGCACCCAGTTGCTTGGCTATTGCACATCCCTGAGGGAGAGGGTGAGGTCATTAATACAGTGGACCAAAATGGTTGTTAGACACTGTGGCCTTCTATGTGCTACTCCCCAGGGCTATTCCAGATGGCACCCCACTGCCAGCCTTCTACCACCGGCCTAAGCCAGTTATTTATATATATATATATATAAAAATATATAATATGTATATTATATATATAATAAATTATATATATAACATATATATAAAGTTATAGATGAACAAAATACCTTTATTTTTCTTTATTTTTATATGGTGCTGAGGATTGAATTCAGTGCCTTACACGTGTTAGGCAAGCACTCTACCACTGAGCTACAATTCCAACCCTAAGCCAGTTATTTTTGTGAAAGTGAAGCCTGACTGCACATTAGAATCACCCAAAACACTTTTTAAAAATATTTTTTAGATGTTGATAGACCTTTATTTTATTCATTTATTTATGTGTTGCTGAGAATCGAACAGTGCCTTGCACATTCCAGGTTAAGTGCTCTACCACTGAGCCACCAACCCCAGCCCACCTGAAACACTTTTAAAACTATAGTGATCCTAGACCAAGTAAATAAGAATTTGAGGGGATAGTGTATAGGCATTTGGTTTTTGTTTATTATTTGTGTGGTGCTAGGAATCTAATCCAGGGCCTCATGCAGGTGAAGCACATGATGTACCACTGAGCTACATCCCCAACCCCAGCAATGTGTGTGTATGTGTATGTGTGTGTGTGTGTGTGTGTGTGTGTGTGTGTGTGTATTTTGGGGGAGGTACCATGGATTGAACCTAGAGGCATTTAACAACTGAACTGCATCCCTAGCCTTTTTATTTATTTATTTTTAATTTTAAGACAAGGTCTCACTAAGTTGCTGAAGCTGGCTTTGAACTTCTGATCTTCTTGCCTCAGCCTCCCAAGTTGCTGGGATTATAGGTGTGCAGCACTGTGCCCAGCTAGCATTAGTATTTTTAAGAGCTCTCCTAGATGACTCTAATGAGAAACACTGGTTTAAAAGAAATGATTTTTTGTGTGTTAGAAATTATCTAGGATTCTCATTAAAAATGCAGATTTTCATGTCTTTCTCCCAAAGTGATTTTACAGGTATGGAGACAGGAATTTGAGATTCTAACAAGTACCTCTAATGATTTAAAAAAAAAATATTAGTTGTCGATGAACCTTTATTTTATTTATTTATTTCTATATGCTGAGGATCGAACCCAAAGCCTCACACATGCCAGACAAGTGCTCTACCGCTGAGCCACAATACCAGCCCTCTAATGATTTTTTTTTCCTTCATGGTACTAGGGATTGAACCTGAGGGCCCTCCACCACTGGGCTTCATTGCAAACCCTTTTTATTTTTTATTCTGAGACAGAGTCTCACTAAGTTGCCCAGGCTAGCCTGGAACTTGGTGATCCTCTTACCTTACACTCCCGAGTAGCTGAGATCACAGGCACGTACCACTGTACCCAGTTAAGCAGCTCTAATGATTCCATTGCAAGTGGTCTACAGAAAACAATCCTAAAAGCCCACACAGGAATAGTTTACCCACTAACCTATAGCATACATCTGGGTAAACAGGTACCCAATACCCCACCCAGGTGATTAGTTTGCTAATTATAGATTAAGCCCCTAACACAAATTCCCTCTTGCCATAGTAAGAAAGTGTAAGGGCCATGTATCAAGGCCTCTGCTAGGAGCCTTCCCCACCCCACCTTCCAGCATGTACCCACGCAAGTGTGCACACACGTGTGTGCACGTACGCACATACACACACACACACACCTGCTCATAGGAGATAGGCGCCTGCTTCTGGTGAGACAGCTCCATCAGTGTACTCAGGTCCGTTCTCAGGTCTGTTTTGCAGCCAATAAGCAAAACACGGGTGCTGGGACAATAATCTAAGATTTCTGTCCTCCACTGAGGCGCCAAGTAAGAAAAAGGTAAAGGGGAAGGAAGAAGAATCAGTGACAGATACTGGAATAAGCCTGGTTGGCAAAAGCACACACACACCACTCAGATTATCACCAACCCAGTCCTCCCTCTGAGTCACAGCATCTCTACTGCACTAATTACATCATCTTCCTGCCCATGAGGCCTTTGGTGGCACCCGAGTGCTGACCCAGGAGCCTGTCCTTTCAGTCAGCAACCCAGTCACCAAGGAAAACATAGGGTCCAGTCTCCTCCCACTCCCCACTAAGCAGAGAGAACATGGATCTACCCACAACCTCAAAGGGCCTCACAAGTTCAGAATAGCAGCTGAAAGACAACCAATCTCTTCCCAAGGGAAGGACATAATCCCAGAGTCTTCTAGGAAACTAGGTTAGTTCCATAAGATTTCCTGGGACTCCTTAGTATAGGCAGATCTTGCCACCCAGACACAAGCATTTTCTTTCAACACTTCAGCTCCAAACTGCTTGGCTTAGTGGACTTGGCATCAAGGTCAATAGAAGGTACCTCCAAAAGATCCCATTCCTAGTCCTCAAATCATATCACCAGAAGGTTCACTGTCAGTCCTTTATTTTCTGAGTCTTTGACACCACTCTACCTTGCTAGGCCTCTAGAAAAGCAGTATGGGCTAGCAGAATGTCAGAAGACAGAGGGGTCAGGAGACCTAGGTTCTAGTCTCAGAACTGTAGCTAATAGTGTGATCCAGGCAAATCTCTCCCTTTCCTGGCCTCAGTTTCTTGATGGTACATAAGAATAAAAGACAAGTTCCTCAAGATTCCTTCCAGTACTCTTGCTGGGTTCGAGATTGTAGAGTTTATCTACCTTACCTTCTTGAGGGCACTGTCCACTGTCTCTGGACGGCTGATGTCAAAGCATAGTAATACTGCATCTGAGTCGCTGTAGCAGAGTGGGCGGACATTGTCATAGTAGGGAGATCCTGGCATAGGGGAAAAAGGGCTGATGGTGAGCCATGGCATTTTCCCTCTATATAGGCCTAGCCCAAGGAGCTCTGGGAATACCATTCTTGATCCCTTTGGATCCACCCGTCTCCCAGGCATGCTGCCTGGAAGCTTGGGACCTGACCACCTACCAGAAGGCTCTGCAAGAGTATTATCTTCCTTAGTCCTAAAAAAGGGAAAGAGGGCAAAATAAAAGGGATTGGAATATAATCCAATGAGTTGGAGACTCTTTGCATCTCCTACAGTGGGCTTAATTTAAGGTCTATTAGTTTTCTAAGTCCCAAAAAATGCTGCCAAACCTTGCAGAGGGACCAGGGCTTGTTTAAGATCTCCTTGAGAGTCTGGTTGCTGCCCAACCTGTGCTCCCTTCCTCTGCCAAAGGGTCTTCTCAGTGAAGAAACAAACCTGCCTGTTACATAACTGGCTTCCCTGCTTCTTTGCCATTGGGTCAGAACTCTAGTAGTTGGACTGGGGAGAGCATCAAGGATTCAGCACCCCACACCACCACCCACCCAAATCAACTCACATTGAAAAGGGCAAAAAGGAAAGTTCCAACCCCTAGCTCCTAAGATCTCAGGGAGGTAATCTCAGAGACAGCAGCACCAATAGCTGGGGACTTAGAGGCTAGAGCAAGGGTCCTTCATTGGATGGAGCAGGCAATGCAGATCCAGGGGTCTGATAGGGGTGAAAGCTAGGAGCTAAGCCTTCCCCCCTCCACCCTGGGGAAGGAACAGTAGCGGATTTGGAACCCAGACAATCCGTGCTCAGAATAGCAAGCAGCCCCTCTCCCTGCACCACAATCGCCATGGAAACTAGGGGGGAATCCAAGCTGGGGTGGGGGGAATTGGTCATTTAAAAAATAAGAAGAAAGGGGGAGTTAGGATAGCTGCCTGCTCCTTCATCAATCCACCCTGTCCCTTTCTGAGGTGAGGGTCTGACCACTGCAGCACTGAGGAAAGGGAGCACTGCAGCACAGGGGAAGGGGGAGGGGAGGAGGTCTCCATTTTGGCTCAAGGGATCCCCCTCCCCTAAGACCAGTAAATGAATAATGGGAACAGGTCACCCTGGCCCTAATGTGTAGAAGCCCCATTCCACACATTATCACCACTTCCTCCCCTTCTTATGGAAACCTAATTTGAAGGAGGGAGTCTGAGGATGACTGATAACCTTCGTCCTTTTAGAAATCAGAAGGCAGGAGTGCGACACAGGATATAGAGACCACACTTGCTGATTTTCCATTATCTGGATGGGGATTTAAGGGCTGCATTCTACTTGGGGGCGGGGGGAGCAGGAGGGACAGTTTTTGGGCGGTGGTGGTGAAAAGAGATTGGGAGGTGGGAGAGTACAGCAGAATAAAAACCATACATCATGCAACCAAGCTGCATTCCAGTCCGATCCAGGCCAGCATAGCACAGACCAGGATAACCCAAATCCTGTCTCCCCACCCCTGGAACTGCAACCGAGGAAAGCTTACCAGCTTGAGGAATTTTTGTTTGAGGAAAAAGAAAGTCTCATTTTCTGTCTACCCTTATTCCCACCCCCAATCTTTTCAGACCTCAAAATTGGAGGATGGCAACAACAGCTTTGGAGGAATAGGGCGGCATTCTTATTACAGATAATAGGAAACCCCTAGTGATTTATAGTTCCTCTTTAAACTCAGCCTGAATATGCTTTTTTTTTTTTTCTTGGCGATGAGTGGATTTTATTTTCTTTCTTTGCTGAATTCTACTCCTTATTTTGACTCTGAGCCAGTCTATTAAAAAAGATTGGGGGTAAAGAGAAAATGGGAAGGATTCAGAATCAAAGCAAAGGGTAGCCCAGTGCTAAGGGGTTGGAATTGAGAGCCTGGGAAAACATTGTTTCCCACATTTTCAAAAGACAGAGCATCTTCTACTTCACCCCAGAAACAGGTTAAATAGTCAGAGTCAACCCCCCTTCACCCTACAGGCCACTATTCACAACATAACCAATGCCCTAGATTAAGCCATCTCCCCCACCCTCCAAGACATCGATGATGCATGGTTTCATCCCTGAGCCGCAGCAGTGTGACGAGCAGAGCTGAGCTGCGGCAGGCTGAGCAGTGGTGGCCCAAGATGGAATGCAGGAGAGAAAACTGAGTCTGGTCAAAGCAGGTTTGTCTCCCTGCCCTACCAACACCCTCCAGCAGAACTGCCTCCTGATTTAACTGTCTCTGGGGAAGTAAAGGCTGTGTGCAGGGATGGGAGAAAGAGAAAGAGAGAGAGAGAGAGAGAGAGAGAGAGAGAGAGAGAGAGAGAGAGAATATGAATGTGTGTGTTAGGTTGTAGGGAGTAGAAATGGAGAAACCCTGCCTGCGTCCCCCAGGAGTATTCATGGCCACTTCACCTCACCATTCCCTGGCTCTGAAGGATGGAATTAGACCCAGAGAAGTGAGTGGCTTCTGGGGTTTATCCACATTGCACCTGTGGACCATCCTACTGAATTTACCAATGGCCCCCACTCCCAATCAAGGAATCTCTAGCTCCCTATTCTTCTCCCCACCAAATGGGAAAATTATTTCTAAAAGACACAGTTGCAGACTATCAGTGGAAGTGGGAAAGGGGCATTTGGAATCATAGCCTTACCTGATGTATCCCAGAGACTAAGCTCCACTCTCTGTTCTTCTGTCTCCAAACAAGCTGTGTAATTTTCAAACACGGTAGGTACATAGGTCTGTGAAAAGAGAGGAGGTATTCATACCTGAGCACCTCTGTCCTCAGAACCCTCCAGTTAGTGCTGGTTACAGAAACTACTCACCACCGTCTGAGACACCAAAGTGTCAGGGGATAAAGAGCCAGAGGAGGGGACACATGGGGCAGAAGGGAACACGTGGACAGAAGGAAAAGGATTGTAGAGGCTCAGGCACTTGGATTTATGGAAGTGTGAAATAGGGATGACGGACCCCTCCCCCAGCCAGGGGCCTCCCCCTCATATCCTAGATGGTTACACACACACACACACACACACACACACTCCTCCCATCCCCAGATTTCTCTCCCAATTTCAGAGCCACAAGTCAATTCTGCCCTCAGCCTTCTCCCCTCAAGCCCTTTGGCCCAGGTGAACAGCAAAAAAGGGCAACAGAATCCTGCCTGTAGCCATACTCATGGAACCTTTGAGGAGGGGTGAGAGGGTCGGCAGGTATTACCTCAAGAAGAAACCCCAGACTCTCCAGTGCCTCCAGGGACCAAGGAAAAAAAGGGATGTAATAGGTGAAGAGGTGAGAAGGAGACGGCGGGGCTGCAGAAGTGGGACAGGTCTCAGGGGAAGCCAAGGCAGGGCAATCCTTCAGTCAGAAAGCAGCTGAGGGTGGGGCAGGCTGGGGGTGGGGAAGACGGCTCTTCAGGGCAGGTGGGAATCAACCCCGGGTGGGCGAGCAGGGAGAAAGGCTGGCCGACGGGCAGCTCACCTCCGGATAGCAGTCCTTCGCTAGCACCTGTAACATCGCTGTCTTGCCACACTGCACATCTCCCACCAGCACGAGCTTACATCTGACCACCACTGGCTGGGGCGCCCGTCTCTCCCTCATAGTTGCAGCCTCCGAGGGACGTGGACTCGATTTAGAAAGGAGCGGGTTGCGCCAGGCGTGCCCCGGCACACCAGCTCAGCCGGATTCCCTGCCTCCTTCCAACTGAGGAGGAGAGCGGCACAGTTTCCTTATATCACCCTGGCTGAGCCAATCACAAAAGGAGGCGGACTCTGTCGAAGCCAATCCCTGGGGTGGGATCCCCTACAGCATCCAATGGTAAGAGGATCTGAGTCAGTGCCCTCTTCCACCCTTCCCTTTCTCTTAAAGCTGCACGGTTGCTTCTTCATGAAAAGGGATTCCCACGCTGTTTTGTATTTGTATTAGGAGGGAGGGGGGAAGTTGAAGCAAAATGAAATAATCTGGAGTATCTGCCAGATAACGAAAAACATAAGCTAGCCATGGAAATAAAAAGTGAAGTCAGGCTGGACTTTTAGGGACTGTGCCAGGAGGAGAACAGAACCTGCCTAAATTATGGACAAGCAACACCTGGGGTTGGTGGTGGGCAGGGGGATGGCCCCAGAGACCTCTGACTCCTTTGTTTCATCTAATTCCTATCTAATCAATTCCCACTTCTGGCTTCCTCTCCCAATATCAGCTCCTACTGTACTCCTTTTAAAGTCTCTTCTGCAGATCCCCTTTTTTAAAACCTCTCTTGCTTATCCCTTTTAATAAATCTCTTCCTCAGGAATGACTTCACCAAAATGAACAAACAATACAATTTCTGAACCAGAGATGGGCAGAGAGAAAGAGGGAGTCTTCAAGTGGGGGTGAAGAACAGGAAAAGAGCAAAACAAAGTCATACTCTGTTGGCCAGACAACCTCTCACCCCATACCTAGCAGGAGCTACTTAAAGGAGTTTGTTCTGCTGCCTGGGTTCAGCTTCCTGGATGAATCAGAGGCAGGTCTAGTTCCAGGTTGACACCAACTGATACTGACACACTAATGTCTGTTATCTGGGTAAAGTCCAACCTGGAAGAATAGGCCTGGGACTTTGGGATTAGAAACTGGAGGGTGATCTAAGGTTGGGATGAGCTTCATCACTGCCTACCTATCCTGCCCCTCAGAGCACTTACATCTCAGGGGCATCTGTACTAAACAGAACCATGTATATACAAGGCTCATATAAATCCAGTAACCAAGGCTGTCCAAATAAGACCTCCAAGGGATTAGGGATTGAAGGAAGGCCAACTTTGGGCAAATCTGAAAGCAATCCAGAGTCTTCCAGACAAGTCTAGCACCTCTGGAGCATGCCCTGGGTCTTTGGGTTTTTTGTTGTTTGTTTGTTTGTTTGTTTTGTTGTTGTTTTAGTACCAGGAATTGAAATCAGAGGCACTTAACCACAGAGTCACATCTCCAGCTCTTTTTATTTTTTATTTTGAGACAGGGTCTCCCTAAGTTGCTTAGGGCCTCATTAAGTTGTTGAGACTGGCTTCGAATTTGCAGTCCTCCTGCCTCAGCTTCCTGAGCAGCCGGGATTACAGGGGCTGAGTGCCACCAGGCCCAGCAACATGACCTGGGTCTTATTCCATCTGAGCTTTACTCTTAATTCACAACTATCACCATCCAAGGACATTTTCCCTGCAATAAAGGATGTTTAAAAGACTTCTAAGATCCAAAGGGACAGGTCTTTAAAAATGAGATTTCCAGTGCTCTCTGTGCACAGCAGGAGAGTGGAGGTTATTTTGAGAATGTAGCCTAACCAGTATCCTTCCATTCTACCCTGTGGTTTCCAAGTCCAAGCTGCTTGACGCAGGGCTCTTGGACCAAGGCCTGCACTGCCTTCTGCCCATCTCTGGAGCTCCATTGTTTCCAGGGATGGCAATCACCTGAGATAAGCTCTAGGGTAGAAAAAGAGTTATCCAGGGGCTTCCATTAACTGGATACCTTCCTCTCTCAGGCTCTCTGGAAGTTTCTTCCCTTGATCTTCTCCCAGGTCTCATCCTCAGCCTTCAGCTAATATTCTATCTATGGAATTTGTCCTCTTTTGGCCCTTTTTCAGCATCCTGAAAACTTCTCTGAGCTGCCCATAAGTGTAGTTTGGGAGAGTTCCAGAACAGCTGCCCCAACCTGGAGTCCTTTCCCTCAGCCTGACCTTTCCTTTCTGTACCTGACCATTCCCCACACTGTCTCATCTGCACTTAGTTCTGGAAACATCAGTAGGATACCTACACATCCTCATAACCCGTAACTGGGTTCCCTCCAATTGCAACCCCAAAGGTTTTAGCCTTCACCCTATATTCTCTCCCAGCCTACCTTTCCACATACACCTTTCACCAGCCATTCCAAATATCATTCAATACAAGTAAAAACTGTTCCTGCTATGCAGATAGCTTCCTCTGGCTTCTAACAAAATTGCCATTCCTGGGGCTGGGGATGTAGCTCAGTTGGTAGAGTGCTTGCCTCGCAAGCACAAGGCCATGGGTTCAATCCCCAGCACCACAAAAAAAAAAAAAAAAAAAATTGCCATTCCTGAATTCCTCTGAGGTAGAAATTCTGATGCCAACAGTGACTTTTTCCTGAGTGGCTACATTTCAGGATCAGACGGCAGAATGCCTGAGCAGTGACACAGAGTAGCCTCCACCATGGCTGAGTCTCAAGATGTGTCTCCAAAGATATCTTGTGGGTCACATGTTTATGAGTCATGGTGGAAAAGGTGTGTGTGTGTGGGGGGGTGTTAGGTCAGAATGTAGTGTGGCAAGACAAAAAGAGGATGGAGCCAAAATTCCACAGATCTGGGTATTGGATTCAGCTCTGTTCTTAAGCTGTGTGCCTTTGGGTGAGTCACTTCCCTCTCTGGGCCCTTGTTTCCTTAAATGTGATGTGAGGAGTTTAACTAGATAAGGATTTTTTAGATTTAGGTTCCCTGCCCCAACTTTATCTAAATCCCTTTCAAGTGTCTATTTAAAACTCTCTAAGATGGCTCTTTCCTATTAAGACCAGAAAAGTTTAAAACAAGGTTAAACTTGAGAACATTATGCCAATGTGAAAAAAGCCAGTCACAAAATACCACATATTATATGATTCATTTATATGAAACCTTCAGAATAGGCAAATCCAAAGAGACAGAAGTAGATTAGTGACAACTAGGGCTGTAGGGTTGGAGAAAATGAAGGGTGACTGAAAAACCACTGAATTGTACAATTTATCTTAGTGAATTGTATGGAATGTGAATTATATTTTGATAAAGTTCTTACATTGAAAAATAAGATAATTCCAAATCATCTTTATAAAGTCTCTATTAATTTTTTTTCCTTGTGGAAATGTTCAAACATTTAAAAAGAAAGAATAATGTAGTACCCATGCACCCATCTCTCTGCTCCAATAATTTTGAGCACAATCCTGATTCGTCTCTTACCCCCACCCACTAGCTCCCCTACTTCTCCTGTACTGAATGATTTTTTTTTTTTGATACTGGGGATTGAACTCAGGGGCACTCCACCACTGAGCTACATCCCCAATCCTATTTTGTAGTTTATTTAGAGACAGGGTCTCACTGAGTTGCTTAGGGCCTCGCTAAATTGCTGAGGCTGGTTTTGAACTCTCGATCCTCCTGCCTCAGCTTCCAAAGCTGCTGGGATTACAGGCATGCGCCACCGTGCCCGGCTGTACTGAATGATTTTTAAATAATTTTTTACCTCTTTTTTTTCATACCAGGGATAAACCAAGGCACAATTAACCATTAAGCAACATCCCCAGCCCTTTTTAATTTTTTATTTTCAGAAAGGGTCTTGCTAAGTTGCTTAGGGCCTCACTAAGTTACTGAGGCTGGCTTTGAACTTGTGATCCTCCTGCCTCAGCCTCCGGAGCCACTGGGTTAAAACAAATTTTAGACAGATAGATAATATTTCATCCATAGACATGTCAGTATGGCACTCAGGGGCACTCGGCCACTGAGCCACATCCTCAGCCCTATTTTGTATTTTATTTAGAGGCAGGGTTAAGGTTAGGGTTGCTTAGCACCTTGCTCTTTCTGAGGTTGGCGTTGAACTCGCGATCCTCCTGCCTCAGCCTCCCTAGCCGCTGGGATTATAGGCAGGCGCCACCATGCCCAGATGATATTCATCTTTAAAAGAAAAGGACTCCACTAACAACCACACACCGTTATTGCAGCTAAAAATAAATAGCTCAACTCTTTATATTGCCAAATACCTTGTCTGTGTTAAAATTTTTCTTTGTTATATATTGATGTATTCAAATAAGAATCTAAACAAGGTTTATTCATTGAATTCAGTTAATGTGGCTCTTATTTCATAGACTTTTTCTTTTTCTTCTTTGTGTGTATGCACATAGGATACTAGGGATAGAACCCAGGGGTTCTAGCACTTAGCAACATACCCTGACTTTTTTATTTTTTATTTTGAGACAGGGTCTTACTAAGTTGCCCAGACTGGCCTGGAACTTGTGATCTTCCTGCGTCAGCCTCCCAGAAGCTGGGATTGCATGGATGTGCTGCCATGCTGGGCCTCATGGATTTTTATTCTATAAGTTTTACCTCCCTTTATTGTTACTGTTGTTGTTTTCCTTGCCATTTATTTCTTGAAGAAACTAGGTTTTATATTCTAGAGTGTCTTCCATATTCTTGATTTTACTGATTATATTTCCAGTGGTGTTGTTTATACATACAAACTCTTTAAGATTAAATTTTATGCAGAATCCCAAAACACAAAGATAAAAAACAAAACTGATTGAATCAGAATGGGGACATGCAGTGGGACTCACCCTGTCTCTACTCTCCTCCTTGGATCCTTCCAAAGGACAAATCTCAGGGAACAGTTTAAAAACTGCTAAATCTGCCAGGCTCAGTGACACACACCTATAATCCCAGCCATCTCGGAGACTGAAGCAGGAGTATCATAAATTTGAGGTCAGTCTGAGCAACTTAGTGAGACCCTTCTCAAAATTTAAAAAATAAGGATTGGGATGTAGTTCAGTGTAGAGTGCCTCTGGGTTCAATCCTTACTACTCTAAAAAATAAAATAAAAACTATCTAGTCTTCATAATAACCTCTTTGCTGAATGTGATTTGTGTGTGTGTGTGTGTGTGTGTGTGTGTGTACTATGTGCCCAAAGCTCAGAACTGTCTTTTTGTTTTTTTGTTTTTTGTTTTTTGGTTCTGATTACTCTGATAAGTTTCCTATCTAGGACAGTGGCATAATACACAAAGACATTCAGGATGCAAGCAAATTAAAATTCACTTTGACTCTTAGCAGAGTACACAACCCCCGAACTTTCTCTGCCCTAGGAACTCTTGCTAAGAACTCCTAAGCATGTTGCCACCTTTGCCTCCCACAAATCTGGCAGGGCCCAGCCCATTCTCCCCTTCCCTTTATATGACTCAGGAACTACACCCACAGTGTAACTTCTCAACTTCTCATGATCTTGAGAATCTCTGGTTGGACTGGGGATATAGTTCAGTTGGTAGAGTGTTTGCCTCATAAGCACAAGGCCCTGGGTTCAATCCCCACCACCGCAAAAAAAAAAAAAAAAAAAAAAAAGAGAGAGAGAGAATCTCTGGCAACACCTGACCTTTTGACTGCTGGTATTTAAGCTGGAGTAACCATTTAGAGTGCCAACCAACTTGGTAAGACACACCCCAGCTCTCAGAGAGTTTAGAGCTAAAAGGATAGATAAGCAAGAAGTCTGGTGAAATGAAGATCGAGAACAACAGAAGTGGTGGGGGAGAGCAGATCTGCCTAAGTCATCATGGAAGAGGATACTCTGTTAGGAGGTGCTAAGCATAACCAAGGACTGAAGAATCAGTCCATCTACTGGAATGGACTGGAATGGACCCTGAATTGGGTGGGGGTTGGAACAGTTTGCCTGAGAACATAATTAGGAAGGGAAATCTGCTGCTAAAATACCATGCAAAGCAGTTCAAATACAAAAATACAGGAGTTTGTAGTTTAAAGTAACACAAAAAAGCAGAACTATATATTGTTCTTGATTGTTAATGCCCTATAGCCAAAGACCACTAGCAGATACCTATAGATGAACAAAATTGGGTTTATTGACTCACTTCAACAAGAATACACACCACAGCAGAACTGAGGCACATCTAGTAAAAAGGTATTAGGAAGCACTTAGGATTTGAACTTAGGTTTGGTGATTTGGGGAGAGGTCAAGAAAGTGAGACTTTGCTCTGGATTGGATGCTGTCAGAAAGTGAAATTTCTTACTACCTCCTCTTAGGAGGTAGAGAATGAAGCAAGACTAAAGCTTTGGTTGGTAAAGAAGCAGCATTCCCTCAGATTGGCTAAGATAGGTTGATGTGGACTGGGGTTGTGGCTCAGTGGAAGAGCACTTGCCTAGCATGTGTGAGGCACTAGGTTCGATCCTCAGCACCACATATAAGTAAAATAAAAGTCACCTGACAACTAAAAAAATATTTTTAAAAAAGATAGGTGGATGTTCAGTTATTTTTGTGGTTTCAACAATGTTCTTATTTTTGTCTTTGTTCAGATGTGATTACAGTGAATTCTTGTTTTCATCTTAATCTATCCTAGTCCTAGAGTGGTCTTGCCTGATGATGGTATTCTGTGAAATGGCTTATCTCCAAAAGAAGACCAAATCACCACTGAAAGTGTCCCATGGGTTCCTGGCTCTCAGGGGCTGCCTTCCTCCTTCTTAGCTCCTCTTCTACTCCTATTTGCAGGAGCTGAGCATGTTACATCTGCTGAGAGAGAAGGGGAAAATAAAGGCAAGAGGAGACTCTTCCAAGAAAACTTCTTAGAAGAAGTACACTAAGGTAGAATTCAAATTAAGAATAGGATATTGAGCGCCAGGCCAGAGTATAGGGCATGTTGTAGAGGAACAGGATGGCTTGGAAGAAAGAGATGGAGGTCCAGAGAAGAAAATCATTATATGCAGTAGATGTATGTGTATGAAAAATGTAGATAAAGGAGGGGAAAAAAACAAAATCAACCAGTCAAATAAATAAATCATTTAAAAGCAAATAAAATAAAAATCTTAAAAAACAAGCCACCTGAGGTGGGCTAAGAATTAAGAGGGACATATGAAAATGGCTGAGAATGGGGACACAGCAGAAACAGGGAGGCACTGAAGAGAGTGGTCCTGAAGCAGCCTATGTTCTGTCTGGTTTGGGCTGGGCTTGTACATGGGCATGGAGGACAGAAAGGTGCAGAAGTTAGCCAAAGGGAGTTCAGCCTAGTCACCCAGAGGGCAGGCACTTGGAAAGACCATGGTGTATGGCTCTTCCTGCCTTCTTTTGCACCACCCAAGGCTTGGCCGAGACCAAGGTGTGGTCTTGGTGGGTAAGAAGAGGGGAGTTTGGGCACTAGGGAAATCCTCAAGAGGACCAACCTCAGGGACACAGGAGTGAACTGGAAAATTATGCCAACCCTGGGCCAGTCCTTCAGTCTTCCAGGTCCAACTATTTCCTCATACTCTGGTGTGCCAACTCCCTCACCCTTTGTCACCCTCCTGTTTTTCACCTTCCACTACACCTTTGCCAGGGATATTGCTTCCATTTTTTGGACTCCTCTGGGAGCTCCTTCTTGATCTGGCGAAGATGGGCATTCAGTATAATTCTCCCCATCCTGCTCCTGCCCCTATGTTTCCTGCCTCCAAAAGTGAGCTAAGTACACTATGGCAGAAAAATGACTGTAAAGACTCTTCATTTTTCAGTTTCGGGTTGTGGTGGTGCCTGCCTGTAATTCCCAGTGACCCAGGAGGCTGAGGCAGGAGGATTGAAAATTCAAGGCCAGCCTCAGCTTAGTGAGGCCCTAAGCAATTTAGTGAGACCCTGTCTCAAAAATACAAGGAGCTAGGGATGTAACTCTAGCACCCCTAGGTTAAATCCTCAGTACAAAAAAAAAAAAAAAATCCAAATAGGTTCAAAACAAGTCAGGTGTGTTGGTGCGTACCTGTAATAACAGTGGAGGCTGAGGTTAGGAGGATTGCAAGTTTGAGGCCAGTCTCAGCAATTTAGAGAGACCCTAAGCAACTTAGCAAGACCCTATCTCAAAATCAAAACAAAACAACAACAAAACACAGGAAGGTATATAGACTTTTCTATCATTGGCTTAAGGTCTTCCTATGGGGACAGGTCCACTTTGAATAAAATCCAGTTTCTTATTCTTGCTCATAGAGCTATATATGACCTGCTCTGGCCCCAGCCTACCCTCATCTCCTGTGGTTCTTCCTCTTCACTATGCTCCAATCACACTGAACTTTCTTTTCTTTTTAAAATTTCATTTCAATTTAGAATTTTTTTAATTTTACTTTATAATTTATTTATTTTTATGTTACTGGGGATTTAACCCTGGGCCTCATGCATGCTGGGTAAGTGCTTCACCACTGAGCTACATTCCTAGTCCTATTTTTAATTTTTTTAAAAACAGAGTCTCCCAGTCCAGGCTTTCTCTGAACTCCTTAGCCTTAAGTGATTCTCTGCCTCAGTCTCCTGAGTAGCTGGGACTACAGGTGGTTGTTACCACACCTGGCTTATATTTTAATTTTAATTGACATATAGTAATTGGACATATTTATGGGGTGTAGTGTGACATTTTCATATATACATATAATGTATAGTGATCAGGGTAATTGGCATATCTATCACCTTAGACATTTATCATTTCTTTATGTTGTGGAACTTTTTTTTTATTCCTCCAGTAATGACTTTCAAACTTTTCTGTTGACAAGTCAGTCAGAAATACATAATAAATAGCAGGATGTGGTGGCACACACCTGTAATTCCAGTGACTGGGGAGGCTGAGTCAGGAGAATCGCAAGTTCAAGGCCAGCCTCAACAACTTAGCAAGACACTAAGCAACTTAGCAAGACCTTGTCTCAAAATAAAAAATTTAAAAAGGGCTGGGGATGTGGTTCTGTGGTTAAGTGCTCCTGGGTTCAATCCCTGGGGGAGAAAAGGAAGGAAGGAAGGAAGGAAGGAAGGAAGGAAGGAAGGAAGGAAGGAAGGAAGGAGGGAAGGAAGGAAGGAAGGGAGGGAAGAAAGGAAGGAAGAAAGGAAAAAAGACATGATAAATCATCACTATCCAAAACAATAGATACACAGATACAGACGTATGGATTATCACACTACGTCTATGTCTATAAATCTCCTAAAGTTTCCTAACACATTTTCTAAGTACAATCTACTCTGATATTTTCTACTTCATTTAAAAAACAAAAAATACTAGTCAGGACTCACTAAATTGATTTTCCTATCTACTCTACTCTGGCAAACCAAATGTATACTCAGGGCCTTTTCCCTGGCTCTTCCCTCTGCCAGAATGCCCTTCTCCTTGATTGTCCCAAGTGGCACCTTTTAATCCTTTAGATCTCAGGTTAGTATCAACTGCCCAAAGAGGTCACCAAGACTGGAGCCACTTGATCCTTCTCTTTTGTGTGCTCAGTAAAGCCTTTATCATTGATGTTTTTCTGGTTTATATTTTTTTTTGTTGACCTATTGTATGTTGATGGTCTTTCTTCGTCCAAGATGAACTCTGCAGGAATAGCGACCTTTCGGTATCATGCCTAGAACAGTGCCTGTGGCACAGCAGACCCTCAGTTACCTTGGTGGAACAAAGAAACGAGCTTTGTCCAGACATCCTCTCGTCAGACCTTGGCATTCTCCTCTATAATGTGTGGCATTGAATCATACCCAGGAGCCCCTGTAGCTCTACTGACATTCCAGTTTTCTGGTACACACTTGAGCAGGCTCTCCAAAGTCCCAGGGTCAAGCCTGGTGGGCAGGGCAGAGGTTGTCAGGCTCTTTACCCACAATCCAGTGCACCAGCTGAGAACAGATACTGAGGAGGGCCTTACATAGACACAGGAAGAGAACTGATGGAAAGGCAGAACTGGAGGCAGCTGGACATAATGAAGACAACAGTGTTGGTGTACTTCCTGTGTGCTAAATGCTCTGCCTGCATTTTCTCACTCAATCTTCGGTCCTCTGAGGGTGGAAGAGGTGGTATAGAATATCATGACGAATTCCACTCTGGAGGCAGCCCAGTTGGATTCAAACCCTGACTCCAACACTCACAGAGTAGCACAGGTTGAGATCTAGCAGAGGTTTGAGCCACACTGTGTGGTTTGAATCCTGGCCGTACCAGCTACTACTGTGTGACCTTGGATAAATCACTCCCATCCCACTGAGCTTTCTCATATCTCAGACCATGCCATTAATTACATTACCTTGTGTCTTTCTAGCATATCTCCAGGAAGCTTTCCTGGGAATTAGAAATCTGAAGCAAATTGGGAATCTCCCATTCCACATGATCCCATGTGGGCTCTTGGCCTTTGAGTACAACTGGGGGTTGGAAGGTCTGAGTCCAGGGTCCAGCACTTACTAACTTGTGACCTAAATAAGCCACAACTCTGGGAGCCTCAGTTTCCTCCGCAAGGATTTTGGATTTCCAGAGCCTGAGTTTCATCCAAAGCTAGGACATTCTGATACTGAGACTCTGGTGGAGTCTCAGTCTGCACTGTCCCAACACTTCTTCTCCCCTGAAGAAGAGCAAGTAGAATTACCACAGAGAACTCTGAACTTTGAACTCTAGTTTTTCCTTTTCTTTCTCCTCCTCCTCCTCCTCCTCTTCCTCCTCCTCTTCTTCAGCAGTGCTGGGGATCAACTCAGGCCTCAGGTATGTTAGACAAGTGCTCTACCACTGGGCTAAATCCCCAGCCCTTTATATTTTTATTTTGATATAGAGTCTCAACAAGTTGTCCAGGCACTGGCCATCCTCCTGCCTCAACCTCTTCAGTTGCTGGGATTACAAGGGTGCACTACCATGCCAGGTTCCAATCCTATCATTCTTGAATCTCTCCTTTCCTCCTCCAGTTTCCTCCAGGTTGAGTAATGAAAATCCCTTTTTCTTGCCCTCACAAGGCTAATTCTCATCACACCTCTCTCCCTCACCACCTCACCTTACCATCTGTTTCTTCTGACACTGGCAGCACCAGGTCCAGTTCTATGACCCTGACTTGGGTTTGAACTGAGTTGAGCAAGAGGGCTGTCAAATAACCTTTTGTCCTGAAGGTCCCTAAGATTCAGGGAATAATAGCTCTATTTTTGAGGCCTTTGTCTTTGCAAGGTGCTATACAAAGTGCTCTCCTTGCATGATTTCACTCAAATCCCTCTACAATCCTGTTTATTCAATACTATTTTACTAATGTGATGCCTGAAAGTAATAGGGAGGGAACAGGGTCTTACATTCATCCCACTTCACAGTTCCTTCTTTGAATCAGTATTCTCAGCAGAGGGTTGAGCCAAGAACCACAGGATAGAGTTGCTTTTTCTGAAGGGAGGGACAAATGCCCTAGTGAGGGGAGCTTCTAGGAGGGAAACAAGATAACAATATAAAAAGAATAAAAGACCCAAAGGCACTAGCAAACAGTGCACAGGTTCAGAACAATGTTACAAGCCACATGTATCAGTCCTGAGGGGATGGGATAGGCAGAATGTTGGGAGGTGGGTGGGGTAAGTCCCGGAATTTTCAACGGAAAGCATTTGCAGTGGGGTGTAGGCAGGGTTAAAGAACAGTCAGGGAGAGAAGTGCCTTGGTGGCCACGCCTAATGGAGAACCAAAAAGACCAGGAAGGTGCTAGTGTGCATACTGTGTTTATTTTTTTTCCTAAAGTCTAAAAATAATAGAGAAAAGGAAACACACACACACACTAACCTAACCATAAGTGGGGAAACATGGTCACAGTGACAGCTGAGAAATTTGAGACAGGAATTTCAGGAACTGGGATAATTCAGTGACCTGAGCTTGGAAATTCCACTCCATGACGTGACCTAGCTCTTGAAGCTGTTGACTTCCAATCAGAGTTAGGAGCACTTTCCAGCAACCCAGGAGGGGCAGAAAGGGAATGAGAGGGACTGAGTGAAAGCAGAGGGCAGGCCTGTCATGTCCAGGACTGGGGGTGCAAAGGATCCAGGGTGGGGTCCTTCATTTAGCCCAATCTCCACTAAGAGTAATCATAACCAGTTCAGCAAAAACAACCCTTTACTAAGTGTTCACCAGATACTAATAAATCTGGTAAAGTAGTATCATTCCCACTTTACAGTTGAGGACACAGAAGCCCTGAGAGGTTAAGAAATTTGCCTAAGGTCTCACAGCTGACAAATGACAGCACTAGAAACCTTGATGAAATCACAATCCCTGTTGAGGATCTGATGAAAGCTACGTATCCAGCACCCAAGAAAAAAATCATAATGAACTTACGTACACGTTTCTTATTCAACTTCAGGGGGTACAAAGAGGTAAGAAAACTGGAGATAGTAGAGTCAACATTATCTATCTCCAGCCCTTATCCTCAATCCCATAGCACAGTAAACAAGGCAACAGTGTACAAGGGGGATGGTTTATAGCAAATCTGTTGCCCCGTGAAACCTCTCCTTTCCTGGAATGGGCAGTTTGCCCTAGCTGGTTTGAGAGTCCACTTTGGGGTGAGATGGGGATAGCAGTGGCAGGTGGAAGTGGGCATGTCAGGAATGCCCTAATGGACTCTGGGGAGAAGCCTGCATTGTGCTATATTGGAGGACAACACTTTTCCCTCGCCCCCTCAGGGTATCCTTTTCGGGCTGAGATTTGGAACTGCCCAGCCTAGAAGAGATGAAGGCCTCCTCCCTTAATTAAATGCCCAGGGGTTGCTATGGAAACCAGAGCTTCCAAATCCTGACCAGACAATGGGGAGAGGAGCTGTCTCCAGCCTAGATAAGTGAAGCTTCAGGGACTTATTGGGGACAGGGATGGGGGCCAGGCAGTGAGAAAATAGGAGGGCGGTGTCAACCCAAGAGTTTAGCATCCCTTCTCCCTGGAAGTATGGGAAGGGGTGTCTGAGAACTCAAGGGTCTGTCTGAGACTAGGGCAACCCTCCTGGAAAAGGAATGGGAGTGGGGGTGAGTTGCTGGAGCCAGGCACTGCCCAGAACTGAACACCTCCTTTGTTCCCAGAGGAGAAAGCCAGCCAAGTTGGTAAACAAAGGGAAGAGGCCAGAGGGCAGACAGCTAAGCGATAAGGCCTGGAACTGCAAAGAGCTGAGTAATAGAGCCTGAGAAAGGGAGGGGAAATCTCTAGAGACCCAGTGACGGGCAGAACTGGCAGCATGTTTGCATACATTGTCAACTGAGACACATGAGACACATGTGTGGCAGACATGCACCTCTATAGAAACTCCGTTCCCTGGGGATACTCAGACCCCCTGCTCCTTTGTCCCCCACCTCTCTTCAGGAGCCCCTTTCAGTTTCCACTGTTCTGAGTGTCTGTTTAGGGAAGGGTGTGAGGGCGGTTCAGTCCTCTAATAAGTTCGAGCCCCCACAAGATGCTTTGGGTACTTCAGTGGGTCATGGGTTATGTTACTTCCCATGGAGAGGAAAATCTTAATTTTGGAAACATTATGATACCTATATTCATGCAATATGAATCCTGTGTTCATATTGCATCCTGTGTTCAATCATGCATCCTGTGTTCCTTCAGCACAGGAATTGTGCTGAAGGCCATGGTCCTTCATTTAATACCCCCTGCAGCTCTGTAAGATAAAAATTATAGTTTTTTGTTTGTTTGTTTGTTTGTTTAATGTGAGTGATAAATCTGAAGGGAGTTAGGTACATGAGGCCAGGGTTTAAACCAGGAAATGGCAGAGCTGAAATTTAAACTCAGGTTCATCTGACTCTTCCCATTTTTCCTATCTTTGCTTCAAGAGCTTCTTGGAAACTTTTCTGAGCAAGCCCACTCTGTTCTTATCCCTTCGTTCTCCCACTCAGTGCTACCTAAATACGTCTATAGAAGCAGCTCCCAATTTCTAAGCTGGTTATTTAAAGGGTTTATGTATAACTTGGTTGCTTGGAACCAAAAGACAGTTTTCCCAGGTTAAAAAAAAGAAAAAAAAAGAATAAAAAAGAAAAGTTACATGGACCCAGAAAGACCACTTGATCCAGAAGGCAGCCAACAGTAGTATGTGTAGTTCAAGACCACCCTAGACCCCCAACCATCATTAACAACGATATTTAATGCCTCTGGTTACATATGAGAAAGAAACCACCTTATTCTCCTCCCTCATCTTGTGGACCTGTTTTCCATCCTGTGGAGTGGAGTGCAGGAGGAGGGGAGGTTGGAAATCTGGGTACTGATCCAAGGGAGCATTTCTTGAGAAGGGGGACCAGGGTAGAGAATGGTTAAGAAGTAACACCTCAGAGCTGAAAGAACTGCTTACATGGCACAGAGAAGACTTGAGGGCAAAGGGTATGAGCATGATGCTTGTCTGCAAGTGTTAAAGGAGGAAGTTCCAGGGGACCAACCAGGACCAAAAAGGGACAGAGGAGGTTTTTCTTCTGTAAGGAAGGACATTCTATTAAAATCTCCTCAAAAGTAGAATGGGCCTCTTGGGAAAGTAGTGAGTTCTCTGTTGCTGGGAGTATTCAAGGAGAAGGAAGATGACTCTATGGTGTATAGTAGAAGGAAAGAACCACTGGACTAGTGGACCTCTGAGAGCCATCTAAATTTATATATCCATTTAGCAAAATGATATGGAGTATCCCTATGTGCCCAGCTCTATGCTAGGAACAAAAATGAGGTCCTAGGGTTGGGGATATAGCTCAGTGGTAGAGCACTTGCCTGGCATGCCTGAGGCCCTAGATTTCATTCCTAGCACCATATACACAAAAGAGAGAGTCCTTGTCCTCATGAGTTTACGGCTGAATAGGAGAATTAGACATTATATAAACACAATTGAATATATAACTTCAAATTGTGATGTAGGTTTTAAAGAAAATAATAAGGCTCTATTATGGGGGATTATCAGAGGGATCTAATTTAGAGATTGGACCTGAGAGGTCCTCTCTGACAAACTGTGTGTGCATGGGGAGAGGGTGTTCAGAGGTAGCAATAAGAAAGTCCCAGAGAAGGACAGGGCAGTGTGACTGGAAAATTGTGAACGAGAGAAGAACAGCGAGAAATGACAATAAGGGAGACAAGGGCTAGATTTCATAGACCACTGTATAGGAGTTACCCTGTTGCCCAATTCCCTGACCCTGTTGCCCCTCTCCAGTGCTGACCCCTAGGCCGTGGTATCCAGCAGCTCCCCCCATTTGTAAGGCCTCACCATTTCTCATGGTTCCTCCCAATTCCTGGGACCTCCTTAGTAGCAGATGCTCTTTGTACCTCATCAGTGTCTTGGGAGGTGGAGGGGTAGACTTTCCACCTGTCTCGTGGGTGGCCCGGCTTCAATTTTAACCCTTGCAACTACTTCTCAAGAAGTAGAGTAGTTTGTTGTGAAGAACTCTGGAGTCAGACTGCCTGGTTCTGTCACTTCCTTGCTGTTTGACCCTGCTAAGTTACTTTAAAAGTTTATCTATGTCTAAAATGAAACTGATGAGCATGCTTATCCCCTAGGAGTATTGTCAAGTAGTATTTGCCAAGTGTTTAGAACAGCGCCTGACTTATAATAAGTACTATATGTGTTTGTTAAATAAACTAATTCACTGGCAATAAATCATTGCATCATTTCCTGTTTCCCTGTCTCATCCCAAGTTCTCGTAGTACCATCCCTAGGCCTACAGCAGGGAACCACGTCCAAGCCTACTGCTGTCTCCTCACCCACTTTTCTGTCAAGGCTGCCTCTGGCCCCAAAATAATACCTTAAAAAAGTAGGCGGAGCTGAGCACACCCCCAACCAACCCTCCTTACCCCCCAAATGGAAGATGTTCCTAATGGTAGGCTGCTGTCAAATTTAGGTACCCTTGTGAGAGCCTCCTCCCTCTCACCCCTCCAGCTGTTTTCCAAGGTTGAAAGTACTCTGCACTCAGTAAACATATCACTAACCCACCTCCCACTTGGAGCCCCACTTCATAGGTCCTAGTCCTGATCCCTAAGACTGAGTTTAATCTCCTCCTGCATGCTATCACCCTATGTTCATTACCACTGTGGAAATTAAACTTGTGTGTGTAACCATCAGCTTTCTTGTCTGTGTCCTTGAGGGTAGCAGCTGTCTCCTGTTCTCTGTTGCATCCTGGAGCCTACATATGGCACTTACCCCTCTAGCCTCATTTCTCATCATTCCTCCTGGCATCTCTGAGCCAGCCATGTGGGCCTGCTGTCAGTTTCTCAGGTTTGCTGTCCCCTCTGCTCAGGGCCTTTACTGGTGCTTTCCTCCTTGCCTCCAGTGTTTCCTTGCCTAAACAGCTCCTACTCCTCCAGGTCTCAGCTTACCTGTTACTTCCTTCAGGAAGACTCTTTAGGGCCCCTGGTCTAGGTAAGTCGCCCTCTTTTAGGCCTATGCAGCATAGGCATCTGCATTTCCTCCACTGTGTTTTAAGCATCTTTTGTCTGTGCCTCCCACTAGTCTGTAGGAGAGGATCACATTTATCTAATTTGCTACTGTATCCCCAGGGCTCAGGACAGGACCAGCGTATAAAGACCGAAGAGGAGCCGGGCGCCGTGGCGCACACCTGTAATCCCAGCAACTCGGGAGGCTGAGGCAGAAGGATCAAGAATTCAAAGCCAGCCTCAGCAACTTAGCAAGGCCCTAAGCAACTCAGTGAGACACTGTTTCTAAATAAAATACAAAATAGGACTGGGGATGTGACTCAGTGGCCGAGTGTCCCTGAGTTCAATCACCGGTTCCAAAAAAAAAAAAAAAAAAAAAGAAAAAAGAAAAAAGAAAAAAAAGACCAAAGAGGAGGCTGGGGATATAGCTCAGTGGTGGAGAACTTGCCTAGCATGTAGGAGGCCCTGGGTTCTGTATCCCCAGCACCAAAAGAACAACTACAACTCCCCCCACCCGCAAAAAAAACAAAAAACAAAAAAAACCTATGTGTGTGTTTGAGCTATGCAACACCTCCCCCTCAAATGAGGTTAAGAACCACTGTGTAGACATTCCATAGATACTTGTTTGGATGTATCCATCCACAAATGGTTGATACTCAATAAACAGTTATTGAACGAATAAATAAACCTCACCCTTAGGGTTAGGGTGTTTTTTGATGTTTTCCGTGGGTCAAGAATAATCTCAGAAGAAGTTTCAGCCCCTGACCCTGTGGCCCTATTACTCCCTCCTCAGTGCAGCCCACAGCTTAAGACCAACGCTTCGGTGACTCTCAAACCCTGCCAGAATCCAACTCCCGCCCGAAATCCACCTACTGCGCTTTTGCAGCCTGTCAGCTGAAAATAATCCTTGTGAAAGCAGCGGGTAGGACGGGAATAGGAAGGAAGACCTGCAGAAGCTTTAATGAGGGAGACTCTGCCCCCTGCCGGCTGCCTGCTCCCCTTCAGCACCTGGCCGAGAGCCAGGTGACTCCAAACAGAGGTTACAGTCGGGAAGGGGAAAGGGAGGGCAGGCAGAGGACCCGGAGGGGCGGCCCCTCGCCGGACAGTCTTTCCTTTGGCAGTTTTTCCTTGTCTTCGAAATAAGTCCAGGGAGACTTTGCCGGCCCCTCCGCTTCCTTCCCAAGGCTCAGGTCTTCCACTTCCAGGCTAGCGGCTTAGGGAGGCAGGGGTGTGAAGTGGGTGGAGATTCTTCTGGAACTCCAGGGAGGTCCAGTCCTCCAGACTTGGCTTTCTCATCGATTTCTTTTCCCCGAGCCAGGCTACTGCCGACACCTTTGGATCCTCAGCCAATTCTCTGCATCGCCTACACTTGGCGGTGCGGCGTAGCAGCCTCCCCGCATCACCATGGAAACAGGAGCCTCTGCATCCATCCCAGAGCTGATTTGCGAAGCTATGAGAAGAATCTGGATTTCAGGAAGGAAGTGCAGATGGATACAGAAAGGGCAAAAGGGGAACGTTCACCGAAATAAGAGGGACAGAGAAAGTCAGGGTGGTGGGAGGATTGCTTTACCAAGGTTATTAAATAACTTGTATCCTTTGAAGCGGGTCAGCTTCCTTGACAAGACAAAAATGCAGTGTTCTCACGGGCCATCAGTCCATCCAAACTGACCAACCCTTCCCCACAGGTCGTCATCCAGGAACCACATAATCTTGAGTTAACCCTCTAAAAATATCACTTTTCTCATCTGTAAAATAAAAATGATAGCAGCGCTTACTTCACAGGGTTATTGTAAGAAACTCATGAGGTAATGCATATATAACACTTAATTCAGTGCTTAGCACAAAATGAGTGCTCAAAAATTTGGTTATTGTTATACATGTTTACATGTCTGTATTTATTTATTATTTTCTCTGCTAAATTGCTAGCCCCTCAACAATAATGTCTATATATATATATATATATATATATATATATATACATATATATATATATATTACAATTTTCTTTTCTCTCTTACTTTTTTTCTTTTCCCACTGGTATTGGGGAGTAAACCCAGGGGATCCTCCACCACTGAGTGACATCCCCAATCCTTTATATTTTTTGAAACAGGGTTTTGCTAAGTTATCCAGGCTGGCCACAGAAGTTGTGATCAACCTCTCAGCTAGCTGGGATCACAGGGATGTGCCACCTTGTCCTGCTTATTTACAATTTTCAAAGTGCTTTTTCTTTTTCTTTTTCTTTTTTTTTCTTTTTTTTTTTTTTTGTACCAAGAATTGAACAAACCCAGGAGTGCTTAACCACTGAGCCACATCCCCAGCTTTTAATTTTTTTTAAAAAAATATTTTTTTAGTTGTAGATGGACACCATACTTTCTTTTTAATTTTGTAATTTTTATGTGGTTCTGAGGATCAAACCCAGTTCCTCACACATGCTAGGCACTCTACCACTGAACTACATTGCCCCAACCCTTAATTTTTAATTTTGAGACAGAGTCTCTCTAAGTTACTGAGGTTGACCTTGAATGTTCAATACTCCTGCCTCAGCCTCCCAAACCACTGGGATTACAGGGCTGTACCACTGTGCCCAGCTCAAAGTGCTTTTCACACACATTCTCACATTTGTTAAGCTCCAGTCCTAAAAAATAGGGAAGGGATTATTCTCCTCACTCTGCAGATGAAGATTTATTCAAAGTTTAAATTTGTTCAAAACCTGGTTCTGACCTTGTGCTAAAACACAGGATTTTGTTGAACTGAAATTCAGGGCCCTATCTACTCATTTCCATGCTGTGTGCCTCTGTGCCCAGCATGATATCACAAGCAGTCAGTACCTCAATTTGATGCCACTGGTTTCCTGGAGCAAGAGTTCTGTGAAGAGCTAATCCTGAAGAACAAGTGTTCGGGATTGACCATGATGGAAGTAAAAACTCTTACTTGAATCTGTAATTTAAAAAAATTCCAAACCATGTGTGGTGGCACTCTCCTATAATCCCAACTGAGGCAAGAGGATTCCAAGTTCAAGGCTAGCCTTGGCAACTTAATAAGACCCTGTCTCAAAATAAAATAAAAGGCATTGGGGGGGTGTAGCTCAGTCATAGAGGGCTACAGGTTTCAATCCCCAGAACCCTACCCCCCAAAAAATTCTGGGTTGGGGGTATAGCTCAGTGGTGAGCATATACAAGGCCCTAGGTTCATCTTCAGTACCCTCTTCCAAAACAAATTCTTATAAGCAAATGTCATACTTCGTAGTGAAATGTTGAAAGCCTTCCCTTTGAGTAAAGGGGAAGCAACAAAATGCCCACTATTGTCTCTTTATTTAATATTGTTTTACATTGTCCTAGAGATCCTAACCAATGTAAGAAGGCAAGAAAAAGGAATAAAAGGTTTGAGGAAAGGCAGAAATGAACTCACCATTTTAGAGATGGTATAATTGTGATATGAAAAATCTAGAGAAATCTACAAATAAAGTACATGGATTAAGAAGTGAGTTGCTGGACACAGTGGCACACACATGTAATCCCAGCACTTGGGAGGTTGAGGCAGGAGGATCGAGAGTTCAAAGCCAGCCTCAGCAACTTAGCAAGGCCCTAAGCAACTCAGTGAGACCCTGTCTCTAAATAAAATACAAAATAGGATTGGGGATATGGCTCAGTGGCCAAGTGCCCCTGAGTTCAATCCTTGGTTCAAAAAAAAAAAAAAAAAAAGAAGTGAGTTTAGGGGCTAGGGTTGTGACTCAGTGATAGAGTGCTTGCCTCACATGCATGGGGTACTGGGTTCAATCCTCAGCACCACATAAATAAATAAAATAAAGACATTGTGTTCACCTACAACTAAAAAAATTTTTTTTTAAAGTGAGTTTAGAGCCAGGCGTTGTGGCACACGCCTGTAATCCCAGTGGCTCCGGAGGCTGAGGCAGGAGGATCTCGGGTTCAAAGCCTGCCTCAGCACCTTAGTGAGGCCCTAAGCAACTCAGCGAGACCCTGTCTCTAAATAAAATCCAAAATAGGGCTGGGGATGTGGCTCAGTGGCTGAGTGCCCCTGAGTTCAATCCCTGGTTCCAAAAAAAAAAAAAAGAAAGTGAGTTTAGAAATACTACTGAATCAGAATCTTTAAAAAAAAAAAAAAAGAAAGAAACACTGCTGAATCAGGCTGGGGGCATAGTTCAGTGGTAGAGTACCCGCTTAGCATGCACAAGGCCCTGTATTCAATCTCCAGCATCAAAAACTACATAATAACAATAATAATAAAAATAATTAATAAAATATTAAAATAATTTACAAAATAATAATTATTAAAAGAAATACTGCTGAATACAAGATCAACTTTCAAAAAGTTCATTTTATTCTTTTATGTTAGAAACAAAGAAAAATGTTTGAAAAGATGCCATTTATACTGGAATAAAATGATCAAATACCTGAGAATAATTCTAACAAAATATGTTTAAGATCTCTGGCAGGCTGGGGATGTAGCTCAGGGGTAGGGTATTTGCCTAGCAGACATGAGGCCCTGGGTTTGATACCCAGAACTGCCAAAAATAAAACAAAAAGACATGTGTATAACAATATTAAGACAAAGAATAACCTAAACAAATAGATATATCATATTCATGAATTGGAAGACTTCTTATAAAGTTTTCTTCAAACTCATCTAGAGATTGACTCCAATCCCCCATAAAATCCCAATGGCTTGAAAACTGATAAACTGATTTGTGAATGTACATGGAGACGCAAAGCCTGAGAATAACTAAGATGCTCTTCAAGAAGAACAAATGTAGGTTCTTGGTCTAGCACATATTAACACTAACAAAAAATCTATGACAATTAGACAGTGTGATATTGATATAAACAGAGATAAACCTTGTTTATCTTAAAGATAAACAAGGTCAATGGAATAGAATAAAGAACCCAAACACAAACCACACATATATGGACACTTCATTTATTTTTTGGTATAGGGAATGAGACCTGGAGCACTTAACTCCTGAGCCACATCCCCAACCCTTTGTATTTATTTATTTATTTATTTTTTATTTAGAGACAGGGTCTCGCTAAATTGCTAAGGCTGGTTTCAGCTCACTATCCTTCTGCCTCAGCCTCCCAAGCTAGTGGGATTACAGGCATGTGCCACTGCACCCAGCTATTAGACACTTGATTTATGACAAAGGAAACAATGCAAAGCAGTGAGGAAATACCCCCAAGGAATATATAATATCTCAATATCAAACATCAATTCCAGATGAATTATAGATGCAAATGTAAAAGAACAGTAAAGTCTCTAGAAAATAAGGTAGGAACCTACCCTTATGACCTTAGGATAGGAAAAAACTTCTTTTCAGTATAAAAAGGAGGGAGCTGAGGTGTAGCTCAATGGTTAAACACTTGCTTGGAAAGCACGAAACCCTGGGTTCAATTCCCAGTACCTTAAAAAAAATGTGAAAAAAAATTTTAAAGGGAAAAGGTAAGCCATAGACTGGAAAAAGAAATTAGGAATATATATTGATAAAGGACTTTCATCCAGATTACAAAATGAATTACTACAATTCAATAAAAGCATATAACCTAATATAAAAATGGGCAAGAAAGTTGAATAGATACACCACAAAAAGAGGATATCCAAATGTCAAATAAACACGAGAAAGAGCAAATCTGGATTTGCCTTCCCTGCACACAATGCTTCTGCCAAAACTACCATCCATGACTTTCAGGATGTCTCATCCACGGTCATGCTATTTCACACCACATGGCTTTTGATCAAGGAATTCACTTCCTCCAAATGAAGTATGGCAATGGGCCAATGCTTGTGAAATTAACTGGTCTTACCATGTTTCTCACCAATCTGAAGCAGCTGGTTTGATAAAACAATAGAATGGCTTTTTGAAGACTCTGTTACAGCGCCAGCTAGGTACTGTAACTTGCAGGACTGAGGCAACATTTTCCCAAAGGCTGTATGAATACTGTGAATAAGCTTCTGATATACGATGCCTGGATTCATGGGTCCAGGAATCAAGGGATAGTTATGGGAGTGGCACCATTCACTATTACTTTTTGTAACCCATTAGTAAAATTTTTGTATCCTGTTCCCCTGATCTCATGCTTTGCTGCCCTAGAGGTCTTAGCTCCAAAAAGAGGAATACTTCTACCAGGAGATATAATGGTTCCATAGAACTGTCAGTTGAGATTGATGCCTGGTCACTTTGGGCTCCTCTTGACTTGGAATCAACAAATTAAAAAGGGAGTTACAGTGTCCTCAAGGATGATTGATCCTGACTACCAACGAGAATCTGGAATATTACTACACAATGGGGGTAAGTAAGAGTATGTCTGGGACGCAGGAAATCCCTTAGGACATCTCTTAGCAAACCCTGTGACTAAGGTAAATGGAAATAAACAATGCAGGCAGGACTACTAACGGCCCAGTCCTTTTCATTTCTGAATAATATTCTAATGCATGGACATGGCATATTTTGTCTACCCTTTCACATATTGATGGACAGTTAGGTTGTTTGTTTCTAGTTTTTCCAATTGGGCCTGTATGAGTGGTACATTTGAGAACACTCCTGTGCAAGTCTTTGTGTGAATACATTTTTCTCTTAGGAAACATTTCAAGAGAGAAATTGCTGGATCACATGATAAATTTACGTGGGTCTTGTTTGTCATTTCATTTGCTTTATTTATTTATTTATTTATTTATTTATTTATTTTTGCTGTGCTGGGATTCAAATCTAGGCCCTTGTGTTTTCTCTACTAATGAGCTACATCCAAAACCCTAAGTCTTTGTCTTACATTCTGAGAAACTACCAAACTGTAAATGGCTGCATCATTTTACTTTTCTACCAGTAATATAAAAGTGTTCCTGTTTCTCAACATTCCCTCCAACATTTGTTATTATCTTCTTTATTATGGTCATTCTAAACAAACACAAAGACCTTTTAAAGTGCTCTGTGTAGAAATAAAAATAAATAAATAAAAATTTAAAAATATAAAGTGTGCTGTGTAGACTAAGGTTTTTGAAGGGTTGAAAGAATCCTCGTAAAAACTGACCACGGTCCTCCAGGTGGTAGGGGGCGCTCCAAGACAGGGCTCTTCTCCCAGCCTCTCACTCGGCTGTCTTAACGAGTTCTTCGTTGCTAGGAGACGAGATGCATTTTTCCGCTGGAAAGCCAGGGATCACAGACCGCCAGGGTTCTCTTGCCTGAAGACTGAGAGCTAAGGTCTGGCTACCTTGGTTCCAGGGGCATTTCCAGAAGGTGCCTTTCTAGGGAGCGTTTTCCTTGTACCCTAACTCAGGCCTAGGCCAACCGCGGCTCCTTGCCTGGATCCAATCCCTGGCCTAGGCATGCCTAGGAAAGGGAAAAAGACCAAGACACCCCTGTCGGATGAAGAGCAGCTGCTTCTGCTTCAGCAGAAGTTGCTGGCAGAGGAGGAAATGGCCAAGAAGAAAGAGCGGCTCCTCAGCCAGTTCTTGAAGGTGATGGCTTTCTGCGTTATGTCCTGGTCCCTCTCATCCTGGCGACTCGGTTTCTTTCCCTCCCCCACCTCCTCCAGAAACCCTAAGACCCAATTATACTTCGATTTCAGGTATATTTGGGAGGTGGGGAGTTCTCTCTGAAGCCTAAAGGAGTGCAGGTAGAATAGAGTTGGCAGTCTCAATTGAGCCCCAGAACTAAGTCAGCAGATGGTGTTGGCTGTCCGAATTCAGGTATTTTCAATTCTGACATTCTCCCTAGAGACGGGTCATTATAAGCATCCTGCTCTGATGCTTGAGTGCCTCCCCCTTCACCTAGTCTTGCTCTCCCTATAATTCCTGACTTACTTTGGGCCCTCCCAAAAGAAAAACATGAACCCCCTGAGTGTTAGCGGTAAAGAGCTTCAATCCCTTAGAAAACACAATGGTTAAGGTGTCGGGTGACAAACTAAGTTATTTTGTTAATTGTACTGTATCAGGGAAATGGGCCCTGATCTCCTAGAGGTGGATTCATTCCTTCACATAGGACAAACTGGCCAAGGAGGAACAGAACAGTGCTCTGAACCTCAATAAGATTAACACACAGTGGAGAACTGTCCTTCGGGAAGTCAAGACTAAAGAGCTTCATAAAGACATTGAGATCCTCAGTCAAACATTTGAACGAGTGGTGGACTGCAAGGACAGTGTCATCAAGGTAGGCACTGTTTCCAGAGAAACACTTGAGTATGGCTTCCTTGATTCTTCTCTTAATAGATGGGCCTAGGGAATTAATCAGTCTTAAAGCCTTCTCAAGACACAGCCTGTTGATAAAGGCAGGATTTTGGCAATAATAGTTTTTTTCTGAGATGAAAAATAGAGTATTGAGCTGTTGTCATTTATTCCTCTTCTTCACTCAGAGGAGCCATTCTCCTTGGTCATCTACTACCCCAAACCAGTACTATACAATACTATAAGGTTGTTTTGTTTTGTTTTGTTACCAGGGATTGAACCCAGGGGTGCTTTACCACTGGGCTACATCCCCAACCCTTTTATTTCTTATTTTGAGACAGGATCTCATTAAGTTGCTGAGGGTCTCTGTTGAGGATGCCCCCTTGAACTTGTGATCCTTCTGTCTTAGCCTTCCAAGTTGTTGGAATTACAGGCATGTGCCACCGAACTCAGCTACAATATTACAGTTTTAAGGGACAGTATACATCACCCAGTGGATTGAATTTAGTCCCATGCCTTTATTCCAATGTCATAAGGCTCAGTTCCAGAGAGGGGAACTGATTTGCCCAAGGTCACATACCTAATCAGTGAGATAGCTACGAGTATAGCATGGGTTTCTTGACTCCCACTCCAGTGCTTCATTCAACCAAATTGGCCTCTTTGTTTTAACCTTAGTTGTCCTGGAAAAAGTTGGGAAGATCTCCGTAGATAAGAAAAATTCTGTATTTGTAAGGAATTCAATTAGCCATACTTATGTTCCTGGGAGGTTCTTTCCCCATCCCCACATTTTTTATTGGTGCATTATAGTTGTACATACTGATGGGACATATTTGTGCATGCACACAATACACAATATAAAAATATAATTTGGCCAATATCACTCTTCAGCTCTTTTTCCCTCCTTCATCATCTTGGAAGGTTCTTAATTCCATCCTATTTTCAAGGGATTTTTGCTTTGTCTTTCCTTCCTTTTCTCTTATTTTGCAATAGTAGGGATTGAACCAAGGGCATTCTATCATTAAGCTACATCCCTAGCCATTTATATTTTTTTATTTTTAGACAGTGTCTTGCTGGGTTGCCAAGGCTAGCCTTGAATTTGTGATCCTCCTGCCTCAGCCTCCTAAATAGCAGGGATTACAGATGTGTCCACCATGCCCAGTTTCTTCTTTTACCCTGCTTTTTACATCCTACCTGTTTACTTATTTCTTAGTTGTTTCCATCTCAAAAACAAAAACTCCACAGTAACAGCAAACATCAAGGTATTCCTCTTCTAGAAAACACACCTCTTGTTCACAGCCTAACCCTGGGGAAAAAATTCAGCAGACCCTGGGCAGCTGCCAGAGATACATATTAAGAATCCTCAAATTTGCAGAAAAAGACATTCTCACTCAGTTTATACTTAATGGCTTTTTAAGTGGATTTTCCCAGGTACCTATTGGGAGTTATCAAATAATTGATGAGAAAAGAATCAGTGGTATTAATTAAGGAATTTTTTTCATTAAGGAATGTTGGGCAGTTGGCCAGGTTACCCATAAGCCAATTAGCTTCTTCCTACAAATAGCTTTGTAGCTTACGATTGCAGTCCTTGCCTCATGTAAGCCACACACTTGCTAATATTAAGCATATTCAGGGTACTTCCTGAGTCACCAAGATTGCACATATTAAATATACAATATGCAAATTTTAAGTGATCCTCATTAGCTGCCTCCACTTCCCATTTACCCTGCATTCCACAATATCCACCCTTTTCTAGGAAATTGTTCTGGTAAAGGTCATCAGTCCAGAATCCTGGCTACTTTTCATCATTTCTCCTCTAATTTGACCTTTCCTTGGCATTGACACCCTTGTTCATGACGTATATCTTAACATTTTTTTTTTGTTTCCACACCATTCTGGCATTTCTCCTGCCTCTGGGACATATATATCCAGTCTTCTTTGTGAATGCACCTTCCTCTCTCCATTTGCATGAACTTCAACATTCCTTAGACCTCTGAGCCTGGCCATCTCACCCTTTAACCAGTTTTCTAGGGTTTAGACAATCTGATTCATTACCCTGGCTTCAAATACCATTTAGCTCTTGATGCCTCCCAGGTCTGTAATACCAGCCTGACTTTTTCTCTTGAGTTCTAAATCCTTATTTCAAACTTTTAGATATCTATTTCTTGTTGTTACACTGTACTCACAACTGAACTCATGAGTTTTCCTTCCACTAACACCCTCATCTCTCCATTCTCCACAATCTGTCTTTTTACTTTCTATTGGGGTGGTTGGATTCTGGGCAAATCACCTTGCCCAGAAACCTGGGAATCATCCTAGTTTCGTCTCTATCCCTGACCTCCTATAACCCTGTGCTTAAGTATTTTTCAAAGCTATGCCCTGCTGTCTTTCCCCACCATCCTGCAGTTTAGACCTGAGCACCATCTCATCTGGATTACTGCAGAAGTTTCCTATCTTCCAGCTTCATGCTCAACTGCTTTCAGATGATTCTCTATGCACTTACCAGGATTATCTTCCTGAAGCAAAAATCTAATCCTGTTATTTCACTCCTTAAATCTTCTTAGTGGCTCACCTCATCTAAAGGAAAAAAAATCCAAACTCCATGATAAGAACATCAAAGCCCTTCATGATCTGTCCTCTGCCTATACCTTTGATATAGCCAGTTTTGTTTCTTACCTGTGTCTCCATACCTGCTGTTCCCTCTATCTGGAATTCTCTTTTCTCTACCTCCCCAGGTAGAGAAACTTCCCTGGCAAACTTTTACTCTTCCTTCAAGGGTTGATACAAATGACATCTCCTCAGTGATGCTTTCCTCAGTTCTCTTAATTAGATGTAGGTACTTGGTCCTTTATATCCCATTGTCATGTAATAAATCATCAATTTCATGGCAATTCCCACGTCATATTGTGATTTTCTCCTTATTTTATACTTTCCCTACTAGACTGTAAGTTCCTGAGGGAACACTGAGCATATCTTTTCCTCTCTGAATCATCATCATCTAGCACAATGCTGGTACATAGTAGGGGTGCAATGAACATTTGTTGAGTGAGCAATAGTCTTCTGTTATCAGAACCTATTTCACATATTTTTTTTCATTCTAAACATAGAGGTAAAAGCTGACTTTCTATAGAGGCTGTAGTAATTTATAGTGAGTAGATTCAAAGTGTATGGATCATGTGGATATGATTTAATTTGCTTTACTTTTTTGAAGGTTACACATCATATTCCAAATTCAAAAGATTGAAGAGTTATATAGAGAAAAATTCTATCAGTGCCTTTCAGCCACCCAGTGACCCTCCCAATAATTCATTTCATGCATGTTTTTTCATATAAAAGAAAGTATTACATATTGTTCTGCACCTTGTTTAATAATATATCTTTTATATATATAATTTTCATGGTCACCATAAAAAGCTTCTTATTGTTTTTTATAACTGCATATTATTCTGTATTATAATTTTTATTTTTGTGTGTGTATGGTGCTGGGGATCAAATCTAGGACCTTGAGCATGCTAGGTTAGTGCTTTACTATTGAGCATATCCCTAGCTCCTCTACTAACATGTTTCATTGTCCTATTTCCTGCATTTTGGCAGTTGGATACAGAAGCTTGGAGATGTGTTCTTCCATCAGAAAGTATATAATGTCTAGTTATCTTTCTGTGAGGCTTGCAGCTATTGATGATCCATTAATTCATTGGGAATTACAAAATGCCAATTTTCTAATAGTATTGTTCCTTTTTTCATTTATTAGTTTGAATGTGTCTTTAAAGAAATACTCCTCTTCAATTACTATTGAGTTACCTAGAGGTATAGTTTACATAGGAAATGGCAGGATAAATGCTTAAACCCAGGGCCTTCCACATACTAGGCAAGCTCTATTGCTGAGCTACAACCTTAGCCCTTTTCATTTATTTGTTTTTATTTTAAAACAGGGTCTCACTAAGTTCCCCAGGCTATCCTAGAGCTTGTTGTCCTCTCGTCTCAGCCTCCTGAGTAGCTGGAATTATAGGTGTGCCTGACCATACCCAGCATTTTCTTTTCCTTTTTTTTTTTAATAGTTTAAAAAAAATGGTTTGTCTGGCATCCTCATTGGTAACTGACTTTTTAAAAAAAGTATCTTTATGAACTCAAATATATTTGCTATTTTTCAATCCAATGCTGTTTTTATCCTTACTATTGCTCAAACTACCCCCAATCCTTTTTATTTTGCCAGTGGAAGCATTCCAGTTATCTAAGCCATCCCTAAGTTAGTGACTTAAAACAACTTATTATTATCTCTCATGATTCTGTTAGGTAGACTGAGCTCAGGGTGGTTCTTCTCAACTTCTCTCAAGCAGGGATAGTTAGTTTTCAGTCAGATGTCAGCTGGGGCTGTACTCAACTAGGCCTGATGGCTAGATGTCCTAGATGGCTGGTTCTTGATTCTGGCTGTCAGATGGGAGTTCAACTATGCTGTTCACTATGTTTTCCTGTGGCCCCTGTGTAAATTGGGCTTCTCACAGCATGACAGCTAGGTTCCTGGAGGGAGCATCTTGAAGGGCAGGAAGCAGAAGCTGTCAGGACACTTAAGGGCTATGCTTGGAACTGGTACAGTGTCACTTCTACCATATTTTATTGATCCAGGGAGTCACAGAATCTGACCAAATTGAAGATGATGGAAAAAGATACTACTTTTTTATGGCAAGGTCATATTACAGAAAATTGTCAGATGGGAGATACTACTGTGCTCATGTTTGCAAAATATAATCTACTATAGTGAGCCACTTCATGATGGTTCCCGAGTCCTTATGACATGACTTTATTGGTTGTTGATAGCTTCTTCATTATCTTTTGTGATAAGATACCATAGGTTCAGCTTATTTTCTGCATCAAACTTCAAAGTGGTCATTTCTCCAAAAACCCTGGTTCCTTGTAGTGGTGGCCATCATTGTAAATATTTGTTGTCCATAGGATACTGGCTGACTTTGTGGGGCTCCTTGACATCATCCTTGCTTTATATTCAAGAGTGAGTGGATGCTAGATGTGGTAGCACATGCCTATAATCCCATCGGCTTGGAAATCTGAGGTAGGAAGATAGTAAGTTCAAAGCCAGCCTCAGCAACAGAGGCCCTAAGCAACTTAGCAAGACCCTGTCTCAAAATAAAACATAAAAAAGGGCTGGGGGACTGGGGTTGTAGCTCAGTGGTAGAGTGCTTGCCTCCCACATGTGAGGCACTGTGTCCGATCCTCAGGACCACAGAAAAATAAAAAATTTTAAAAAATGGCTGGGGATGTGGCTCAGTGGTTAAGTGCCCCTGGGTTCAATCCCTAGTACAAAAAAAAAAAAAGAGGGAGTGAGTGAACCAGTACTTTTAAAGCCAAAGTCTTGGCATTAGGAACTGAGAGGAAAAATGCCATCATGCCATCCAGCTAGCCTGCTGAATATTTTATTTTCTCACACAGAAGCCACTTGAACAGAATGGTAACTTTGTCTTTCCTGTCCAGTCTTTAGCTAAGGACCTATCAGAAGCTGAGGAGCAGTATGCCCATGCCCTGCGCAGCCACTTGCACAATGTTGATCAGCTCTTGGCCCTGCAGAGGTGCCGGCTCCACCTCCTGGAGGAAAGTTACAACATGGAGCTGGAGGTCCTAACCAAGGAGTTTGAGACAGAAAGGTATGCATCCTAAGAAAAGATGGGAGACTGAATCCTGGGGAGCAACCAGTTTGTATGAAGGAGCTCTTGTAAGCAGGTGGCCAGTACCTGGAATCATTCCATGTTGATTATGACATGACACACAACAGAGAACATTCTGAGTTTGTTCTAACAAATTCAGGTTCACCTTGTAGCCTCAGCTTTCCTTCACCCTTCCCTCCCAACACACACACACACATCCCTACACATACACCTTCTCACCACCACCTGGCATGGAAATGCCCTTACCACCCACTTTCAGAATCCTATCCATCTCACAACAGACAGGTTTGGAAGGGAGACTTCACTGTAAACTTTTGTACTTTTTTATATTTGTATTATATGAATGTATTACCTATTCAAAAATCAAAATAAAATAATCTTATTCTTTCTGGCCCTAAAAATGTGGAGCCCTCCCTTTCTCTGTTCTCTGTCAGTAATCAAAGGATTTGTACCATTCATCACATACTGCTTTAAATTGTCATTATTGGTCCATGTGCTATATCCATTGCAGCAAGGACAGTGTCTTGTCTCCTATAGGAAGACAATTATTGACCAACATGAGAAAGAGATTCACTATCTACAAGATGTCTTCATGGCCATGGAGCAGAACTATATAGATTCTGAGTATGAAAGCAAGTTGGAGTTCCAGAGCATGTGGGATGATCTCAAAAACAAGGTATAGACAAGGAGTAGGGGGGGCAGGAACTGGCAGAAAAGTGAGAGAAAAACTTCAAGGCTACTAGAGATAGAAGAGAGCCCTGTAATCAACACAGTCAATAAAAGTGTAGTTTTTTCTATTGCTTTTTGTAATTTTGTAAAAATTGGTCAGGAAGGAAGATCATTCTAAAATATCAAGGGAATGCATTTTAGAGCTTAAAAATCAACAAGGAGATCATCTTGCTTCCTCTCTGTGAATTGATGATGAAGATACTAAGGACCAAAGAAATAAATGATCTGCCAGACCCATGTTTCTGGTTTGTGGTAGAGCCAGAAGAATGAATCTAAAGGTCTCCTGCCTCTTAGCCCAAAGAGCTTTCCACCATCTTGGAGATTGTAAACTTAACTACCCCATATGCCTAGTTTAGATATGGGGTTCTTTTGTTGCTATTTTGGGGGCTTTTATTTTTATTTTGGTTCTGAGAATTGAACCCAGGAACATTTTACCACTGTGCTATATCCCCAGCTTTTTATTATTTTGAGACAGGGTCTTCCTAAGTTGCAGAGGTTGGTATGGAACTTAAAATCCTCCTGCCTCAGCCTCCGAAGTTGCTGGGATTAGAAGCATGTGCCACTACCCCTGATGGGGTTCTTGTTTTTATCTTTTTTTTTTTTTTTTTTTTTGGTCCTGGGGATTGAACCCAGGACACTTAATCACTGAGCCTCATCCCCAGCCCTTTTTTTTGTATTTTATTTAGAATTGCTTAAGGCCTCTCTGAGTTGCTGAGGCTGGCTTTGAACCCACCATCCTCCTGCCTCAGCCTCTCAAGCCTCTGGAATTACAGGCATGCGCTACTGTGCCCAGCTCTTATTTTTAATCGTATCTCAACGTTTTATGAAAACTTTGAATACATTTTCTATATTTAAAAATTGAAAATATTTCACATAAAAAATCTAAATTTTCAACTTCCCTTGAAAAATTTAAAGATGTGGTGGCAATCCTGGGCCATGTTTCAAAATGGCAACATTCATGTGGAGTTACAGGAGCTCTAGTTCACTACAGGTCCCATTCAGCCCATAGTACTTACTTATATTGTCTTCCTAGTCTTTGTAGGCATTTTGATTGCTGACTGTTGTACTGATTAATACTATTAACAATTCAAAAGGTGAGGTTGCTGGTGGAAATAAAGGGCATTAATAGCATAATTCTAAGCATTGGGTATTTGGGGGGCATTTCCTAGAATTTAGAAGAGAAGCACTTTCTACGAATACAACTAGAGAACATAGTAGAAGATCTGTGGAGAAGGTTCCAGGATGCACTCAAGAATTACACGGATGCCACAGAGGATCGGAAGATTGCCTTTGAAACCTTAAAGGTGAAGGATGAGAAGAGCTCCAAAGAAATTGAAGCACAGATGAAAAAAATACAGAAAATACAGGTAGTATACCATCTAAAAATGCTGCTTTAGCTACTTCATTATCCCCATTTCCCCTTTCCCCAATGCCCACTGGGTCTCATTACTCATCACTGGGTGGAAAAGATGATACACTCTGATTTCAGTTCCCGGGCTGCCCTTTTCCTGTCGCCCTGAAAGCCCTCCTCTGGTCAAGTTTTCTTCTGTCTACTCTGTCCAGGAGGCCATAAGTATTTCAAAAGGCAAAATCATGCTGCATAGTCGTGAGAGTGAAGATCAGAACCAGTACATCCGTAACGACAAGGAGTTGGTCCTTATACAACTGCGAAAACTTAAAGCTCAAAGGACACAGGCCCGAGGGGTATCCCAGGAGAACTTAGTCAAGCTCACCATGGAAAGTAATGACACCCTCAAGGCCCTGAGAAAGATTGTCAATAAGGTAATAAGGGGGAGAGGACAGTCAGAACAAAGCCAAGGAAACTGCCTGAGGTGAAAGTAACTTAGGAGAGGTAGAGGAGGGTTTCCTCCTGCTTCCTAAGCTTAATTGAACACTAGGGATAACTTCATTATTCTGTTTCTTCCCCTCATACATTTTAAATGAAATAATTAATAACATCTTAATTTAATAAAAATATGAAATACTTGGATCAATGCTTGGCACACGGTAAGCACTAGATGTTAGATGTTCTAGATGTTAGATGTAGTATTTATTACTATTGTCTCTCATTTTAATGAGACGTTACCCTGGGTTCAAGCAGGGAACCAACTCCACTATCTCCCCTCTTCACCCTTTCCTAATGAAGTCTATTCCTCCAATAGGGTGAAAAGATTCTTAAGCTTGCAGAAATATGTAGGAAATATGAAACAGAGGAAGAGAAAGTGCTGCCTTTTTATTCATCAGCATTGACTCCCACCGTGCAGGAGGAGACTGAGGAACAAAACCCCGAAGAACTTACTATGGAGCTTGCGAAGGTAAAAGTTGGGGGATGATGGGCTTTGGGAGAGCATTTGCTAATGTGTCCCAAAGCACACCTTCTATCTCTGACTCAATTCCCAGGTGCTGGTCGACTACACAGGGATGGAGAATTTCTGGAAAAGGTACAACAAGGTGAAACTTGAACAACTCAGCCTCCAACACAGACGCACTCAGCTGTTGGAAATTAATGGGAAGTTGCGGGAGATGCTCAAACAGTACTTGGATGGCATCTCCGTGAGTGATGAAGTGTTGAGCCAGTTCAACCCACTCTTCATAGTCAACCATCAAAGCAATTTGTCCCGGCCCTTGTCCACACCTGCAGCCCAGTCAGGTGACAAACCACCTTCAACTACTTATAATATCATTGAAGCGGCCCACATCATCTCCCACACCCTGTGATTCAAGGAGGACACTTCTTTCCAATTCCCAAGAGGGTTTTTTTTTTTTTTTGAGAGACCTGAGTGCTTTTCTATTAAAAACTTCCATGGAGTTTATGAACTCCTTATATTTTTGCTGTCTTGGACAGAGCAGTCCACTTTGAGGACACTGGGAATACTGCCATCCTGGGAAGTAGAGAGAATAGGTAGGTAATGACTGGAGGACAATGAAACACAGCTCCTTGGTGTCACAGCTCCACAGGAGCTCATACCAATACCTTAAGGACCTAGAGATCTTAATGGGCAGATCCTATGGACAGGTCTTTGGGGTAAGTTAGGACAGCAAGAGGTGGCAGGGGAAGAGGTGACTAAGACCTCCAATCACCCCCTTGCCAGGAAAGATCCAACTCCAGAATGCATTTTTACATCAGCCCTTCACTTCATTCCCACTTAGAAAAAGGAACTTCAGAAAGTAGCAGGTGAAGAATACAAACTTCTTTAAAAAGTACTATCATTTATTTCTTTTTACTCTTGTTTCGTTTTTCTTCCTTGAGCTTCTTTTTGGAGACTTTGGGTGTGTTGGCTTTTTTGTATAGGTGAAACCCAATGAGACCCAGGAGGCCTGGCACCATGGCCATGCCTACCAGAGGCAAAATGCCCTTCACCAGCTTTTGCCAGTAGTTGGCTCGGATCAGTGCAATCAGCTCCACGTCATACTGCAACACTGCATCCGCTGGAGAGGCAGAGGGGAGGTGAGGATTAGAATCTCTGTGCATTTTACCCAGGGCTTTGAATGTGAATGAAAACAGGAAGGGCTGGCCACGGCAGAGCCAACTATGAAGCTGACAAGACTTAAATCTGGGGTTGAGTTTCCTTAGACAAAGCAGAAAAGGGTTATAAGCTGAGTCTAGTAATAGTCATGTTGACCCCAACTACATGTGTGGCTTGATTCAGTGAGGTCTTTGACAGCACAGAAAAACTTTGACAGCACAGGAGAATTATGAATATGAAATATATAGGCTGTTCTCCATTTGTAAAAGAACCCTTTATATTACCTATACCTATGTTCCAAAGAGCCATATGGACAGAACCTTTGCAGAGCTGAAATTAATTGGATTTAAAGTAGACAACTTTAAAATACCACCAACCAATGAGCACACTCAATGTGATTATTAGAAAAACAGCCAGGCATGGTGGCACACGCCTGTAATCCAAGCAACTTGGGAGGCTGAGTCAGGAGGATTGCAAGTTCAAAGCCAGCCTCAGCAACTTAGCAAGGCCCTAAGCAAGTCAGTGAGACCCTGTCTCTAAATAAAATACAAAATAGGGCTAGGGATGTGGCTCAGTGGCCGAGTGTCCCTGAGTTCAATCCCT
>JAJEJO010045284.1:86149-110345 GCA_020662805.1 Glaucomys volans
GGCCATAAGCAAGTCAGTGAGACCCTGTCTCTAAATAAAATACAAAATAGGGCTAGGGATGTGGCTCAGTGGCCGAGTGTCCCTGAGTTCAATCCCTGGTTCAAAAAAAAACAAAAACAAAAAAACACAGTTAGCTAGGTGTGGTAGTGCACATCTGTACATGGGAAGCTGAGGCAGGAGGACTGCAAGCCAGGGCCAGCCTGGGCAACTTAATGGACCCTGTCTCAAAATAAAAAATTAAAAAGGCTGGGGATGTGGGTGTAGCTCAGTGATAGAGTACCCCTGGGTTTAGTCCCCAGTACCATAAACAAACAAACAAATGGGGGCAGGTGGAAGAGGAGTGAATGGGAAGGGAGAGGTATACAAAGAAGCAAGCAAGCAGTACTGTGAATTAGGAAGTAATATAACTTTGGCCAAAATAGTTTCTCTCTAGTCCCCCTACCCTCTTTCCAGGCCTTTCTCCTACTGGAACTAGGAAAGGAATTATGTTCTCAATGCTCTGTGGAGTAAAACACATTTTAGCTAATAGAATATTTGTTTTAACCAAAAGCAAAATATATGTATCTTGGGAAATCTGTCCAGTATCAGCCCTTCAAGAATAGATACAATAATGATTTATGAGTTTTTCAAGTAATGAGGGGTAGACTTAGCTTTTAAAGGTTGCTTTTGGTCTGTTTTGTTTTGAGTTCCTTCACTATTCTGGGAATAGTACTACATGCAGCAGACCCATGTAGCTCAAGCAGGTATCTCTTTCCTAAAAAGATGCCAGCTGCCAGAGGACAAGCCAGGTGGCCTTAACAGGTTATGTTTGTAGTCTCTATTGGTGATCTGAGCAGGGAAAAAAGGCCCCTGCAGAAGGAGGCCCCAGCCACTCCTGTCCCTTCCAGCAAACTTGATCTGGACTTCTCAAGCTCCAGACAAAAAAATGGCCTGAGAGAAAGGCCTAGTCAGATTACCTGGGACAGACGGTGGAAATCCCCGTTTTCCATAGGCCAAGTGAGAAGGGATGATTGCCCTTCGCTTCTCTCTGAGGGAAGGAATGTGAGTCACAGCCAGAGGCGGGAAGGTGGGCCAGTAACCTCATACCATCTGAAGCTATACCAGCTATACCCTTGTATATTCATGCCCAAAACATGAACTTTCCCACCTGTGTGCCTAACAGGTTGACCAGCAAAGGTGTCCATCTCCCCACAAACCTCAACTCCTCCAACAAAATCAACAGCCAGAGAGGTATAGAGGTTTTAGATGCCCTCAGAAGGCCTACTGACCTGGACCTGTCCCATATGAAGCCACAGTCCTTTATCCCACATTCTACTGACTCCTGCAGGGGAGTCAAGGGGATACTGACCTGGACCTGTCCCATATGAAGCCACAGTCCTTTATCCCACATTCTACTGACTCCTGCAGGGGAGTCAAGGGCAAAGGGGATACCCACCCTTCCACACCCCCTGCCCCGATACTCACCCTACACACATGTCTAGAAGGCTCTGCTCCAGACCTTGAGGAAGAAGACATAACTTACTGGAAGCTACTCACATTTCCCAATCACCCAAGAGGAAGATCAAAGGTTCCCCCTTGACTCTCAATTCAGCTTTTCCCCATTTCTCAAATTCCTGGCTTCCAATGGGCTATGGGGCAAGAGAAGTATTAGAAATGGAGCTTGAACCTTAGGAAGTAGCTGGAAGAGCCCTAGGGTCTTATTCATTCCAGGGAGCATTTCCTGGGCAACTTTGGGGTTGAAGAGGTTAAGAAAGGACATAGACTGGGAAGAGGTGAAATGAGAGGCACAGGTCACATACCTGGAATCACCTGCTTTTGGCCAAGTTCTATAACCAGAGGGTCTCTGGTCAGAGAGGTGTCAATAATGCGTCCATCTACCAAGGTGCCCTGGTGGGGAGAGAGCGTCAAGAGCACATACCTAGTACCTCTCTCCTAGCAGGCGGGCAACACGCACCTGGACCGCAAGGTGGCGGCAACCCCCATACAGCTGCAGTCTAGCATTACCCCCCAGGGCAAAAAGGAACAGGAAGTCCTAAAGGGCTGGCACTTATTAGAAACCTCTCCACCCTTCATTTCTCAGTGCCAGGGAGGAACTGGAGGAAAAGTACTAAGGGGAAATAGGCAGGGAAGAGGGGCGCCCCTCGCCTCCACGTGCTCTACGACCCCAGATCCTGAGTTTTTCTTTCAAATCGCTTGCCACGTGTCCAAGCCAAAGCTGACGTGTTTCAGCAATGCCCCGCCCCTCCCAGGCCCCACCCCAGCCCCTTATACCCCTCACCGTGTAATGTATGTGCAGCGTGTCTCCAAAAGCAGCGGGTTCCGCACACGGCTCAGGGGGCTCCACCTACGATCGGACTACAAGGGTCACGGACGCTCCTCCAAAGATCTAGTTCTCTTCCCTAGACCCAGCACCACCCAACTCAGTTCCTGCACTTCCTCTCCTCCCCACTCCCAGGTTCGTTTAGATCCTGGAGTTCCCCCACAGGTTCTGACCCATCTCCTCACCAAAGTCTCCACTTGGAGGGTCCGGACGGGACTTTCTGTTTCGAACCCCGCCTCAGCCCCGCACACCGCCCCACTGAGCAGCAGCAGCAGCAGCAGATGAAGAGGCAGGAATGAGGGGCGCAAGGTCATGACTGGGAGGGGGCAGGGCACTGGGGCACCAGGACAGGCTATTCGAGTGGCGGCGACTAGGAGAGTGTTTCCTCAGCGCCCAGGCCAGACTGGACGCGACGGGGCTTGTGGTGATGAGCGAGCTCCTCCTCTCGCAGTCCTTGCTCCACCTAGTCCCCACCTCCTGGAGGGAGGAGGCCACAGGGAGCCCTCCCTACTCTCTGAGATAGGGAATTCGCATTCTGACCCATCTGTTAGCCGTTCCGTCCCATAGGAGGAATTCCTGCCACACCAGCAGTCGTCAAAGGTGGCATCCCTCTCCCATCTCTGTACCTTCAGCTCCAATCTCTGTAGCAGGGAGCTGTCCTATCCTCTTGCTCTTGGAAAGCTACCTGGGAAGCACAAGGAGCTATTTTCCTGCAAAAATGGGATGAATCCCAGATCTTTTCCTCTGACATTATCATTTTTCTGCTTTCATCAACAACCTTTTCAAACGAGCAGCACATACAAATCTTTTATATTTGTGCAAGGGTTTCAGTCTTTAAAGAGGGTTTCAAATGATTTCAGGTGATCCTACCAGTATTCATTTGCATGACTTAAAGTTACTCAGGCTTTGGTACTTGGATTTTGCTCTCTCAAAGGCTGTTAGTGAGCTCACATTCACCAAACTCTTGTGCCATTTCGTGGTCTGTTGTCTTTACCATCATCTTTCTGGCATTTGGTGCAACTGAGCTCTGACTGCCCTTGTAAGCCCAAGACACTACTACCTACTAGGCATCTCCATCTGGATGTTTAGCCAGCATTTCAGACTGAACATACCCAACAAGTACTCATTCTTCCTCCTTCCACCCCACCTGCAAAAACCTGTTTTTTCCTCCCAATCTCCTTTTTGATGGGGGCTCCATCAACATTCTCTGATTCTTCTCTCATTGCCCACATCCAACCAGTCTCCTTTGGCTTCTCCCTCCAGTCTCTCCAGCTCTTTTTTTCATTCTCATTAAGACCTCATTCATTCCCCGCTCCCGCCCATCTCTCCGTTAAAGGGGAAAAAACCAGCAGGATGGAATTTGTGGAGTGACTTGAGAGGGACATGAGTTAGATGGATGCAAACCCTTGTCAAAACTTAAAACTCTATGCTTACAATCTGGGGAGTTCACTTTATGCAAATTATATTGCAACATTCTAAATACTGAACATATCCCCACAAAACTACATATTTGTCTCCCTTAAAGCTGTGTATGGTCACAGGGACAGTGGGGGCACACCTATAATCCCAGGTACTAGGGAGGCTGAAGTAGGCAGATCACAAATCAAGGCCAGCCTGGGCAACTTAGTAGGAAGTCCCTATCTCAAAAAATAAAAAGGGGCTGGGTGAGGTGGCGCATGCTTGTAATCCCAGCAGCTTGGAAAGCTGAGGCAGAAGGATCATGAATTCAAAACCAGTCTCAGCAATTTAGTGAGGCCCTAAGCAATTCAGGGAGACTGTAAGTAAAATACAAAAAAGGGGGTGTGGCTCAGTGGTTAAGTGCCTCTGAGTTCAATCCCTGGTACCAAAAAATAAAAATAAAAATGGCTGGAGATGTAGCCTAATGGAAGAGTGCCCCTGGATTCAAGCCCCATACTGCAGAAAAGAAAAAAGAAAAGAAAAGAAACACTGGATATGACCATCTAAGTTCTGATTTATTGGTTACCTAGTTCATGTCTAATATGACATAAATAGAAGTGTTAAAAGTATTGTCTTGACCCAGGATCAAAAAAAAAAAAACTAAGAAAAAATGAAAGCATTGTCCTGGACTTCCAAGAAAGTTCTTCAAAGGGAGTTAGCTAGGAAATGTATCATTGTGCTCCTCTCCCTCCCCACAAGGTCTTCCCTTCCTTCTTTCTGCTACCTGGAAGATAGATGAGATGAATTGTGCTCTAGTAGCCATATTAGACCATGAGGTGATCATGAGGATGAAATGGTCTCATGTCCTACGATGATGAAGCAAAAAGATAAAAGCCTGAAAACTGGAGAGCCACCATATCAGCCCCTGGATTGCCTACCATCAGAAACCTTTCCCTAACCACCCCGTGGGGATCACTGGAGATCGAACCCAGGGCCTCCCACAGGCTAAGTAAGTACTCTACAACTGAGTCGCATCCCCAAACCATCAAGCATATTTAAACTGAGATAGAAATATACTTCTTATTTTTTAATTTAAAAGAGGAATAAACCTCATTCCCACCTTCTTCCTACTTCAGACCATTCTGTACACTTTTGCTATCTAGTTTGTCATATCACCTGCCCACCAAAAACCTACCATGGCTCCACATTGCCCAGTGAATAAAATTCTGACTCCTTGACATGCCAATTAAAAACTTTTGTCATCTAGCACTTACTTTTCTCAACTGGTCTTTTATCCTATTAAACTGAAAGCCTTTTAGGGACAGGAACCTCATGTTTCTCTTCTATATCCTCATAGAGTGTGTCTGACAAATGTTTATGAACTGAACCGAAACCTCTTCCTACTCCTGGACTGTGATCTGACATCAGATGAACCTACATCATGTGTTTCCATCTTTCTGTCCTAGCTCATGCTCTTCTCTTTACCTGTCAAGTTCCCTACAGGTTAAGTTCAAGTATCTCCTCTGTGAAGCTCTGATTCTCTTAGTTAACAGTGACTTCTCCTATTTTTGAACTTCAGTCGTACACTTAAGGACATTTTTATATTTTCCCTTGTGCTGCAGCTATTTGTGCATGCCCCATTCCTCCAGTCCCATATCCCCCAAGAGCCAGCTCAACAACGTCAAGGGCAGGCTGTGATCCCTAGAGCTCCCAAGGTACTGGCTGCATAATAATCTCCAAATAATGGATTCTAGACAAATGTGTTCTTTTTCCTCCTTTGGTATTAGGGATTGAACCCAGGGTGTTTTACCACTGAGCTATATCCCCAGTTTGGTTTGGTTTTTTTGACACAGGGTCTAAGTTGCTGAGTCTCTTGGAACTGCAGGTGTGTGCCACCACACTCTGCACAAGTGTTTTATTTTAAACAATTATACTATGAAATAAGAAGAAACTATTAAAAATGAAGATCTACCTAAACTAATATGTAAAACCTCTAAGCCAAATGTATATACCCTTAAGTAAAAAAGCAGGTAGAATAGCACATGTGACATGAGTGCATTCAGATTTTAACCAAAATGTGCTGGCACATATATTTTAAAAAGATACTGGAAGGATATACCCAAATAACTGAGGGTGGTTGGGTTTGAAGATAGGAAAGGGAAGAGTAGACATCAAGTTCCATGTTACTCTGTATATTTATGTTTTGTTTGTTTATTTGGAAGTACTGGGGATTGAATCTAGGGCCAAATGCATGCTAGACAAGTACTCTATTCCTGAGTTAAATCCCCAACCTTTTGTGTTTTGAGACAGGTTCTTGCTAAATTGCCCAATTTGGCCTCAAACTTGTGAACCTCCTGCCTGAGGAGTAGCTGGGATTACAGGCTTTACCACACCCAACTCTATTGTTTGGATCTTTTTATGTTATTTGATTGTAAAAATAATTTAATTAAATATTAAATGAATGAACAAGATAACAATACAAGGGAATGTGTGGGAGGTATTGACTGAACTGTGCTAATAGAGCTAAAAGAACCAGGGTGGGAGAAAAAAAAAAAAAGACCTGTGGTCAGAGACGTCATGAGTAGCTTTGTGGAGGTGAAACAGGCTAGATCTTGATGTGGGATTTTTTAGTCAAGTAAGAACAAGGGTAAAGGCAGAAGGGGCAAGATTGTGGGGGGAAAATTAATGGACTAGCTGGCCAAAATAAGTGATTGGCCAGAGGAGTGGAGAGAAGTAGTTGGAGAGGGAATTTAGTTGTGGAGGACCTTGAATGCCAGTGTAAGGCAGTAGGAATACTTTGAAAGTTCCTGCTACGTTGATTGGATGGGTGTCAGAAAAGTGGAAGGTTACTGTCTTGTCCAGGCTGTTTGAAAACCTGAATGTGAAAGGGGAGTGGGTACAGTAGGAGAGGGTAATAGTGGAAAAAAAGAGGACAAAACTAAAACAGACAACAATATCCATCTGCAGAAGGCAGCACAAGCCCACCTGGGCCCAGGAGGGACCAAGGATGGAGCTTTTTCCCTGAAGAACCTGAAAGAGAAAGATGAGATGATTCTGGGAAAGGCAGGGAAGCTCACTCAACCCTGACTGGAAGCATAACATAAATCAAAGAACCACTCCTAGAAAAGCTTCCACCTTCAGAGGTGCCAGAAAACTCTTAATGTATCTGGTTTGTACACAGGTAGAACTGGTCAGCTCTGTGCACGGAAAGTCAGAGTTCTGCTTTGAGTGTTTCTATCCTGCTATGTCTAGCTCAGAAGCCACACTGGATCCTCAACTAGGACCCATACACTCTCCTGCAGCTCGTGGCCAAAGTGACACACATGAACAGACATCACTTTCACACCTGAACCAATTTCCTCACTTTCACTGAGGAACTACTGCCTTCAGTGGTTTTGCTTCCTTTACCATACTCAAGGCTTCCCTTCCATTTCTTCTGTCCTAACTGGATTCACGTTTCTCAGGAACTCGGGGTCATTCTTACCCACACCAGTAACTAGGGTCAGGAAACCTAATTAGAAAGAAAAATCTGCAGAGGAAGGAAGGCATCTGGATTCTGTCATTCCCCAGTGACCACCATGATACTCTATCCCTTCAACTACTGAGTTAGAAAGTGAGAGAAATGGAAAGAAGCTGCTTAGCATTATTACAGCCTGCCCTTGTACACCACTTCCAACTCCATGCAGCAGCAAAGACAGGGTATCCTCTACACAATTATTCCCCCAATGGTACATTATAGATATCCAAAGGATTCCAGAGCATCCCAAAAATGGATCCCAAAGTCCCTCCCTGAGTATAGAGGTCTGATCCATTTTAACAGACCTAAAAACATGGAAAGTACTTGCCAGCAAGCACAGTGGCACATGCCTACAATCCCAGCGACTCAAGGCTAAGGCAGGAGGATCACAAGTTCAAGGGCAGCCTTGGCAACTTAACACAACCCTGTCTTAAAATTAAAAATAAAAAAGGGCTGGGAGTGTAGCTCAGTTGTGAAGCACTCCTGGATTCAATCCCCAGTACTGGGGCAGGTGGGGATAACAAAAAATAAATAAAACTCGTCAGTTTTCTGTTCTAACCAATGTAGGAACTTGAACTGACAGTGCTGAGTGCAGTGCCTCCCCAGAGCCTTCAGACCTTGTACCTCATACTGTTGTTTCTTTGCAGTGCTGGGGATTGAGCCCAGGGTCTCACACATGCTAGGCAAGTACCCTACAACTGAGTTACATCCCCAATCCCACTACCCCTATACTCTGGAATAAAGGGGACAGCTTTGTCCCCCAGGCTGTTTCCTCATTCCATGTCCCCCAAAACTGGATGGTTTAAGTAACTACCACAAGAGGGCTCTCCTCTAGCTTCTCCCTGGCATCTTGAGTATGTGGAACAGAAAGGAATAGGACAATCTCTTCAAGTTGTTCAGGGGTGAAAAGACCCCCACTGGTCTGCCATTCAGCTCAAGTGTGCTCCAGTATCATTGTCTAATGAGAAGTTATAGCTCTGGAAGTTATCTATTTATTAACACATAAATAAAGCACTTAGGAAAAGTGCTCTTATTAGCAGTCTGTCACCAAGCAGGAGAGCTTGGAGGAGCCTAGGAGGAAAGTATCATCTGATTTGATTTGATTTGTGGGTGGGTACTGGAGAATGATGTCATCTAATCTTAGGGTAAGTGGGTAATGCCTAAAGCTATAGAGTTGATACAGGGATATCTGGGTGGAGCAGTTTTGAGGGTTAAATGTAGGCAGAAGTGCTGGTCCTTAAGAGTGATAGCTTATTATTAACAGGAGAGAGGCTAAAAAGGAAAACTCACAGGGAAGGCAACCGAAAAGTAATTGAATACAAATTATATACTTCACACTGGTACTTGGGCTTTCAAACTGACTATAGGCATAAATCCTTTCCTTTACATACCGTAGCAACATGGGAAGACCACTTTCCTAAAAGCTTAAGAAAGTATTGAGAGTGGGGGAGGCCTGGCTGGCTTACCTAGGCTAAGAGTAGCACCATCCCTTTCTTTGCCTGGAGCCAGACAATAATATCAAGAGAGGAACAGAGCCATGGTGAAAGTGGGATGGGGAAAAAAGCAAGCTTTTGGAATAGGTTGATTCCCCAAGACATTTGTACGACCTCTGAATGGGGCTTGCCATCCTGACAATAGGGAACCACAAGCTGGAAGCAGACTTGATGTTGGGACATCTACTCTAAAAAGAATCAAGTCCATTATGCTTCACACGTATGTACCCTGTTCAGGCCTAGACAGGTAGGGGGACTCCAATCTATGAATGAGGGGGACCATGTTCAACCAGAAGCACCTGATGTGCAGGGTTGGGGAGATCTGAGAATGAAGAAAGTATGATACCCTCCAAGTTCAGGGCCCTCCAGTCACTGAAATCCATAAAATCTACCAACAGGTGGTAAATGTAGCTAATTTTAGAGTTATACCCTTCATATCTAGAAAAGCAAAGTCACAGAACCTTCACACTCCAGCGACAGATTCATTTGGACAGCATACTATGGGATATGATGGGGGAGAAATAAGCAGTGTAGAGATGGAACTAAGTTCTTCTATAACTTCACTCTCTACCTATCAAGTGTATCCATTCTCCCCTCTGCTGAGAGAAGCAGCAGTCTGGAGAGAGGGACCAGGAAGAGAACTACCTTCACCATTAACCCGCTGCCCCCACAGCTGCTGCACATCAAGGATGAAGGTCTGCTCCAAAGCTGCATAAAACAAGTTTAATTTCCAACCAGGGTCACAGTCATTGTGTTATCCCACATTTTGAGCAAGGTTAGAGAAGGTGAGTTATTAAACATATACAGTCTACATTCCAAAGGAGGAAAAAAGAGAAAAACCAGTTCAGAACTGCAGTTACCACTATAACACCACAAACAAACTGGAGTTTGGGGGGAGGGGAGTCCCCAGAAAGAAGAAAACTGGAACAGGGGAAAGCACAAAATGAAACCCACCTGAGGAGCCCAGGAGAGGGAGCGTCCAGAAATGAAATTAAATACCCAGTCCTAAAAAGGCTATTAGGTGAATGGGAATGTAGAAAGGACCACCCCTGCTCAAGGACCTGGCAGTCAGGGATGCTACTGAGATCACTTACTGCCCCCTGCTGGAAAGATCTGAAGCAGCATGAAGGCAATCTCCAAGGCTGCTTCCTAACACCCTCAGTCCCAGATTGGTCCCTGAACCCTCCTCAAACACAAGATGGGGTTGAAGCCTAAAATGAGGAAAACATGTTTGGAACTGGCATCTAACTAGGGAGGGTCAGAAAAGGAGTGAAGTAGGAAAAGAGGCAAAGTCCTCTCCAACTGCAAAGATACACAGTAGGGAATCAGAAATTGGAAAACAAAAACAAAAAACAAGAAAAAGACAAACAAGCAATAGTGGTGAATGAACTGAAAAGGAAAAGGAAAGAGTTCGAGAGGGAAAGGCAACAGGGACAGCATAAGAAAAAACAGGAAACAGACCAAAGAAAAAGTATGGAGGGAATCATCTACAGAGTCAGATAGTGAATGCATTTGAAATGGAAAACAAAATGAAATAGAACCTCCAACACCCCCCCAACACACACACATACATGTGCACACATGCACACACACAAAGGCCTAAAGAGCAAGATACCTGCACGTACCCACTGCATTTTGGGCAAGTAACACATCACTAAGTAACTGGCACTGAAGGAGACACCCCTAAAACCTCTTTCACAGTTTAATTTGGGTGGGGTCAGGGGTACTGATCTGCTTGCTGTAAAGAAAGATGGCAAGAAGTCTGGCCCCCTTGAGTGGGGCTTGGGACAGGCCTTCTGGGAAGGGGTCCCTCAGCCTCAGGGCTCAGAAAGGTTATAGGCAGCTGTCTTAGAGCTCAGGGAGCAGCCAGCACACACAGGAGCCCACAAAACAGCCACAGCTTCACAGAATCTGCAGAAGTCAGGACTTTGGGGACAAGCTCCCATGTAGACAGAGTAGCAGCAGCTTCTGAATAACTACATAATAATGGGGGATGGACCCTGAAAACCACTGTATCCCACCAGCACCAACCACCACCATTCAGAGTCCAATTTCCTCCAATCCAATCCCCAGATCCATTTATGGGAAGTAAGTGAGGACAGGGGAAAGCTGTTGGAATGAAGGGGAAGGAGACAGCAAGGTTATTTTGAGGGCCTGGAAACAATACAAAAATCTTCATCTTTTAGCTTGTCCTGTACTAGAAAAAGAGAATTGGAAAATAGGGAGATTGACATTGAGGTCTGCTGTGTCAACCTGACTCCACGGCTTCTCATTAGACTACCCAGTCAGTCCTGATCAGGCCAGCAGGACTACTAGGGTGAGAAAACTTCTGACAAAGGACAAATGAAACCATCTGGGTCCCAGAATCAGAGGGCAGGGAACAGGAAGGCAGGAATAGGACTGACCCATGCCTCACCTCTTAATAACAAACAAGGAATGTAGGAACCCTGAAACCTTCCCCACCACAATGCACCCCACCCATCTGTACCCTGGGTCCCAAATACACACCAGCCTTGCTATCCCCATCTCCCCCTCAAGCTCCTGAGGAACAGATCTGAGGATGGTGGGGGAGGATCAATTAAACACTCTGGGCTAACAGTGAGTAGGTTTCTCTTTCCTTCCCATTAATAAGGCAGAGCAGAATGGCATCTCTGTGGGAACATCTAGAGATAAATGCCACCCCCTGCCCTAAGAAGGGTAGAGAAAGAGGTACAAGGAAGATGGTGGTAGAGAATCCATCATCTATCCTATCATCCAGGAACACCTACCTGCAGAGAAGAGAAGGATGAGTCCAAGACAGGTAGTCCTGCCTGAATGAAACCCTCCCACCTTCTTCCCTTTATTTCAGCAACAAGGAAGGGACAAATGACAGGCTCCACTGGGCAGTGTCCTGGCTGTAAGCCCTGAGCTGCATTCTACCCCTCCCTCTTTCCCTGTGGACCCCACATATATATCTCTCTATACATGTATATACAGGCGCACACATGCACGCACACACAGAGAGGCCTGTGCAATTTCCACGTAGAACAGGGAGAGGGTGTCAAAGGAAAGGAAGACAGGGAACAGGAGAGGGGTCTCTGGGAACAGGGAAGGGACTCAGATGCCAAGAGCACAGCAACCAGTGCCAAATGAACAAACAGAAAGAATACCCCACCCCACCTCCCAAAACCCAGAGAGTGAAGGGGGCACCCCATGAAACCATAACAACCTCGTTTTTGTTTTAAATCCAGTAAATTGGAATGATTCATCATCAGGACAGTAATTGGGGACTGGTCATGTCGGTGGAACAGGGAAAGGAGGAGAGTCGGGGAGTCAAGGCTCTTGCTGGGCATGCGGACATGATACCCAGGGCCCTAGCCACACTTGCAATGGAAAGGAAAGGGTAGGGTTGGGATAGGGAAACAATAGGTATGTAAGGGGTGGATGGGGCAGTCGAATAGGGCTGCCTGGCTCTCACTTCTTGTTTTTGAGCTGATTGGCCAGCCAGTCCAGGCCTTCATACAGCCCGTCCCCACTGGTAGCACAGGTAGCCTGAATGTACCAGTTGCGGTGGCGCAGGGAATGCAGGCCCAGCTTGTCTGTGATCTCAGCAGCATTCATAGCATTCGGCAGATCCTGGAATGCAAGGGAGAAATCACAAAGAAGCCTCAGTATCTTTCAAAGGCTTCTAAAGCACCACCCACCTTTTCCTCCCCTTTCATTTTAGGAAACCCACACTTTGGACTCAGTCATCCTAGACCCCCAGATCCAAAGCACCAGGCAGTTATTCCATAGAGGAGATGGAAACCAAACACAGAGTTGGTAAGAAAGAAATGATTCAGACAAGATAAAAAATTAAGTCTGCCTGAAAACAGGAGTAAGAGCAGTTCCACTAAAGTTCACAATACACAAAATGAAAGAAAGATTTTAGATGATGTATCTGCCACACTGATCCCTGAGGACTAAAATGTTGCTAAATAAACCTGGGTAGGGGGAAAAAGAGGCATAATTAAGCCAACTGCCTATATTTTCCATACTTCCAAAATTGAGGGTACAGTCACAGGACTTCCCATACAATAATCCCCAAGACCCCATGCTTTCTATGGACCAGCTGCTCTCTCCCAAATTCAGGCATGGGGAGAAGTTTCACCTGTTTGTTTGCAAAGACAAGAAGCACAGCATCCCGGAGCTCATCCTCTGCCAGCATCCTCATCAACTCTTCCCGGGCCTCATTCACTCGCTCCCGATCATTGCTGTCAACCACGAATATCAAGCCTAGGGAGGCAGAGCATGGGCTGCACAGATATGACAGATGCCCCCCCACTGCCAAAAAACAATACCCTGTTCACCCTCTTCAAATATCTGCTTTTCTTTTTTTCTCTACTAGCGGGCGATGCAGCAGGTCGAGGGTTGGTTTCCCATAACCAAAAAAGACAGTCACACTCTCTGCTTATATCCAACCAACCCATTCCAGTCCTGAGCAGTTTATCTATCATACCTTGAGTGTTCTGGAAGTAGTGTCTCCAGAGAGGCCGAATCTTGTCCTGGCCACCTACATCCCACACTGTGAAGCTGATATTCTTATACTCCACTGTTTCCACATTAAACCCTTTGGGAAAAAACATGTAATGGTTACTTGGCCTCAAATACCAAGCCTGCAAACAATGTCCCAATGAGTTTGGTTCTATTTCACCCCAGCCTTGATCATGACACCAACAATGGAAAGCTAAAGCTTCCTCAGACTTGATAGTCTGAAAGTCAGTAAGAAAATTTAAGGGTAAGAGTCAAAGAGAATGAGGAGGTCTAGTCAGTAGGCTCACATCTACCTGGGTAATATAAGTCAACCTTCTTCAATCACTCCTTCAGACTCTCTCTCCTACAAAGAAATGACTCAGCTCCACTCTTGTACTCTGGCCCCCAGCATCTACCTCAGCTAAGATGTGGGGTTGAGAGGCAGTGTATAATGAAAAGTTAGCTACAGTCCTGGAGCCCAGTGCAAAACAAACTGACCGTGATGATCTGGAGCCCTGATCTATGTGGCCAATCTCCCTCCCATAGGCAGGTCTTAACCAGGAGCAGCCACTGAAGATCTAAACCAAAGCAATTTTAGGCATCTGGCAGGAACATCAAAGCCCTTCACCTGCTTTCCAAACAACACAAAGAACAAACCAACTCTAGGGCCTGAGGGCAATTGTTGAGTGCCAGGCCATGGAAGTTCCCGCATCAGGGAGGGCCAGGATAGGTGGGCAAACGGCAGCAGCAGCACCTGCTAGTAAGTTAAATAGTCATCCTTTTCTGAGGCCCACAAATTGTATGGACTTGCCTGGGGAGAAGAGGCCAGGCAGGGGATCTAGGAATAGGCCCTGCCTCAGACATTGGCATGAAAGCCCACATACAAGTTCTGTCCTTACCAATGGTAGGAATGGTGGTGACAATCTCTCCCAGTTTCAGCTTGTACAGTATAGTAGTCTTCCCTGCAGCATCCAGGCCCACCATCAGAATGCGCATCTCCTTCTTCCCAATCAGGCTCTTGAGAAGGTTTCCAAAGATATTGCCCATGATCACAGCAGCTGTTTTCTGAGTACAGTGGGGCCCAAATGGGGGCAGTGGCAATCTGGTTCCTGGTGAGGAAGACTTGATCCTAGGCAAAAGAAATGCAAACTCATTACCACCACTTGTTTGTCAAGACTTCACGTAAATGGAATTTGTCAAAGTCATAGTGGGAGTTCATTCATGACAAACTGAAAGCCTGAGGGGACTATGAATACCAAGGCCTACTCAGATATATCCTGAGCCTCTGGGAGCAGAGACAAAGCAGGGAACACACAGGATCCATACCCTTGCCAGTAATCTACTATGTGACTCTGGGAAAGTTATTTCAACTTTCCAGATATGCACCTGTAAACTGAGGGGGTTCAACTTCATGATTTCTAAAAGTTCTTTCAGTTCTGACATTCTATACTAAACCCCAAGGCATTGCAAGATCATTTATGCCCGTCCCTCCCCAACCTTACTAAGACTTCTGGAAAGGGTGGGAGAGAAGGGAGTGGAATGAGGAGTGGCTCCCTGTGACTCCTGACAAGGTTCAGGCTTGTCAGTTTCTCAAGGTTTTGCTCTCAGTTCTCATCAAGAGATTCTACTTCTTCCCTATATATTTTTGCAATTCCATCTTCGTTCTACACCAATATAAATAAAGAAGAAATAAAGCAGCACTCCTAAGAGTCTTTTTTTTTTTTTTTCCCCCTTTGGGTACTGGGGCTTGAACCCAGGGGCACTCGACCACTGAGCCACATCCCCAGCCCTATTTTGTATTTTATTTAGAGACAGGGTCTCACTGAGTTGCTTAGGGCCTCGTCGTTGCTGAGGCTGGCTTTGAACTCACGATCCTCCTGCCTCAGCCTCCCAAGTGCTGGGATTACAGGCGTGTGCCACCGTAACCGGTGGCTAATTATTTACACTCTGTGAACTATCTGCTGCTGAAGCTATGCCCTACCCATACAATAGCACACTCAAAGTGGCAGGTGGAGTGGAGAGAGGCCATCCTCTCCTCTGTTAGGCAGATCCTAGACTCACTGTGGCCCACCCACAGAGCAGCCAGTGATTTTTTTTTTCCTTTTCTGCCTTATAAATGAGATTGAACCCAGGGCCTTGCACATGCTAGGAAAATGCTCCTTCTACCACTAAGCCACAGTCCCAGCTCTAGAATGATTTTAAAATCAAAATCAGGCTGGGGATACGTCTCAGTGGTAAAACACCTGCCTAGCATACATAAGGTCCTAGGTTCAATCCCTAGGATAGCAAAAAGTAAATAAAAGCAAAATCAGTTCATGTGATTCCTCTGTTCAAAATCCTCTCTTGCACTTGTCTAACATCCAAAGGTGTAGGTCTGATTCCCAGCATCACCCAGCCACCAACGCCCCCACAAAACAAAACAAAACAAAAAACCTCATTTGACTTCATAGCTGTTTTCAATAAAACCCAAAGTCCACGCCATGGTTTACAAGGTCCTGTGAGATGTACACTTAGGCCGTAGGATTCATCATGTCTCTTACCACTCTCCCCTTTGCTTGCTCCACTCCAATTCTCCAAAAAATTTCCTGACTCAAAAGCTTTTAAAAAAAAATTTTTCTGTAGTTGGAGATGGACAGAATGCCTTTATTTGTTTACCTTTATGTGGTGCTAAGGATCAAACCCAGTGCCTCACACATGCCAGGCAAGCGCTCTGCCATGAGCTACAGCCCCAGCCCAGAGCTTTTGTTTTTGCTATTCCCTCTGTCTGGAATGCTCCCCTACCATGTAACCTTCATGGATCACTCCTTATTTCCTTCAGGTGTCTGTTCCAATGTCACCCATCAAAGAGGCCTCAAAAGGTTCAACGTGTACACCACTCCCTACCCCATTTACCCTATTTTTCTTTATAACATTTATCAACATGTGACACATTATATAATGGTTTCTTGCTGTATTATTTCACTCCTCCTACTATACAGTTAGCTCCTTATGTGTTCTGTGTCCCTAGTACCTAGAATAGTACATAACACAATAATTGAATAACTGAACTAATTCCTAGGGTCTCTATTGACCTCACTGGCAGCTCACTCAGATTGGATTTTTATGTCTGGTATATAGTAAGCATTTAACAACTACCTGCTGAAAGGATGAAAAGGAGCAGTGAGAACCACTGTGAAGATACAAAATGCCTACCTGCCCATCTTGGCCATTGCTCCTAACAGAGTCAAATTCATTCATTCATCTCCCCTCTTCTTCACTGCCTTCTCTATGGCACAGGACAGCCATAGAAATGCATCTTTGATTCAGTCATGAAATGGGGGTTCAGAACCACCCATGTTAGTCAATTCTCTGTGCCTGCAGGAGGCATGCATCCATCAGTGGGCAGCTTATTCAGCAATCACCATATGCCAGCTACTGGCAATCTTTATAGAGTCTGGGAACCAGAGAGACACACACACCCCAAACCCAGAAGGCGAAGGAACAGGTCATGACAGAGTGCATCCAAATTCAAGAATGTGAAAGATGGATGGGAAAGAATTCTACTTTAACAAGCTATAACATGGGGGATTTGATGAGAGTTGTTTTTTCAAAAACTCCTTCAGGTTTTTTGTTATGTTTTGTTTTTCTTATTGAATCTGCAGTAAATTCCAGACAAGTGTAAAAAAGTCAGATCAACAGCCCCTGGAGACCAAAGTACTAGTTTGTCCAAAAAACAGAAACAAGTGCCTATGGAGTGTTTCATCTTCAAAGGCTTCCCCAGACATCCACTAATGAGCCAGGCGTGGCGCTCCTGGTAGATTCCCCAAATGAGTCCTGCCCCTGGCCCACAGGGCTTAACATCCAAGAGAGAGCACCTGGTTCAACCTTAAGACTCAATCTCAGTTAAATGACCAACTAGCCATTATCCCTGCCCTTCTTGCCTCAACCCACCCAGGTCCATAGACTCCTGAGGATTCCTAAGGCAAGAGGGGACACCTGCCCAGCTAATCAGATCAACATTGGCAATCTGAAGTAGTAGACTTCAGATCTGCTACCATCACCTCCAGAAATAAAAACCTTCCCCAAGTCTTACTAATCTTTATCCTACCTCATGCTCAGGTGACCTTTATTTCAGCTCCAGATGATACTTTTGTTTTAAAGGTTTGGTTTCAAGCTTTGGCCCAGATTCTGAACTGAATTTATATCACCTATATATTTTGCTATCCTTCATGATTGAATCTACTGCTGAGTAAAGAATTACCAACACAAGTATAGCAGTGGCTGAAAAAGGTATGAGCAGTCCATCCTTTGACCCATAACGTGTGAACACTGCCTGTTAGTTTATTTCTCTGCTAAGCTGTCATGATGAAATCTTGCTTTAAAAACTGACCCTACAGTTGCTTCAATTTGTTTCCTTGCATGTCATATTAAGACCCCTAAATGATGTGAATCACTCCTGTGGTACTTTACCAACTTCTAGAGTTTTTTTCCTTCCTTCCTTTATAGATATGTACATTTACTCTCTCCTCAATTAAACTGTGTACTCCCAATTGGTAAGGACTACATCCCTTATTTTAGACCTGTCCTCACCCCTAGTGCCAAAACCACTGTAAGAATTCAATCAAGCACACTGGCTTATTTAAGTCTCATCTGAGGATATGTTTATAATTTCTTCAGCTCACTAGAATTTGATTTTGGATGGTTGCTTGAATATCTTATCCATTTCCAGCCATTTTCCACACAGATTTGACCCCAGGACTGATTCAGGAACACCATGAAAGGACTAGAAGGGTATAATTGATGGAATCTTCTCTTGTCACTTAATATGCAATGGAGTTGATGAATATGATTAAATATCCAGAGGCACAGTGGTGCATGCCTGGAATCCCAAGCTCAAGAGGTTAAGGCAGGAAAATAAGTTCAAAGCCAGCCTCAGCAACTTAATGAGACTCTGCTTCAAAATAAAAAATAAAAAGGGCTGAGGATGTAACTCAGTAGTTAAGCACCCCTGAGTTCAATCCCTGGTACCAAAACAAACAAAAACACTGTGTGTGTGCGCACATGCTTACATCTCCAATAGCTAAGATGTGTCTTTCCTTTGCCTTGAAATTAATGGACATAATGATTCTCTTTAAATATAATTAGGAGCTTGACTTAGCTGAGTTTTCCAAAGGGGATGCTGGCTTTCTTTCTCTGTTCCTGCTGTTTTATCACTGAGATGGTGGCAGCCATGAACACAAAACTATAAGAAGCAGAAAGGCAAAACACAAACAAACCCTGAATTATCTTCCTATGTACTGTAGAGCCTATACAGTTACTCCTTTCACCACAGATGGTGAAACACAGGAGTTCACAGGGCAAAATTCCAGGCTGTTGGAAACCAAGAAGAGGAGCTAAAACTCAAGGTGAGTGGCTCAAAATGAAAAAATGGAATACAGTAATACTTCCATTAACAAATAAGATATTTCAACATTCTATACTACATTTAGAAACTTTGTTATCACAGGTAAAAATAACCATAGGAGCTACAAAATTTGTTCCAGTATTATCTGTGGGGCACTGTAGGAATTCAATCAAGCAGATTTGCTGATTCAAAGCATATCTGAGGATATTCCCACCTGAGGACCACTCTCACTCCCATCCCACCCCCTCAGGAGAGGCAGGCTGTTGTTATGGCTGGCTACTCGGTCATCTGAGTACATACTGTACATATTGCAGGAAAATGCCTGTCTCAATCTCCAGGCCATTCTGAGAGTCGCAGCCCTATCTGCTCTACACACTCCCAAACCTGATTATAGTGACTTGACTAGCCATGTGTTCTGAACCCCTCTAAGGGGACTCCTGATCTGGTATCACCATCTCCTCTTCAAGGTCCAGGGAAAGGAAGACCAAACCCTCTGCTGTTGGGCAGGGTGCAGAAAAAGCAGATATGTTCCCAGATAATTTTCAAATTGAGATATCATTGACAGTATTTTCAGCACTGCTAACCAAACAAACGAATACAATTTAAGAAAACAAAAGCAAGGTATGTTTGTATTTTGTTTCATCAGTACATCTGATTTGTGACAATAAACTCCCAGTTTTTTTCTCAAGTATACTGAAATCAGAACACAGGAACTTCTAAGTTAATATATCAGCAACTTCTATTGCACTCAAAGATTTTCCAAAGCTAAGAAATTGCTGTGATATCAGCTTCTAATCACTCATCAAACATTTACTGAAGCCAAGCACAGTGGCACATGCCTGTAATCCCAGCAGCTCAGGAGGCTGAGACAGGAATATCTTAAGTTCAAAGAAAACCTCAGCAACTTAGTAAGACTCTGCCTCAAAATAAAAAATAAGAAGGGCTGAGGATGTGATTTAGTGGTTAAGAACCTCTGGGTTTAATCCCTGGTACAAAATATATATATACATATATATATGTGTATATATATATGGAGATATATATATATGGAAAAGAGAATACTGAACTAGGGATACAGAGAAGAAGACAGTTTCTGCCTTCATGGAACACAGTCTGATGGGACAGAAAGACTACTAAGTAAAGGATTACAAAACCACGTAAGGATAACAGAGGGGTAAGCACAAAGTTTTACGAGGACAAAAAACCAGAGTAGTTAATCAAGACTGAAAGGTAAAGGATGATTCCCAGACATTATTCTCAGGTTACAACTGAGCTGACTCCTGAAAAATAGGAAGAATCAAACAATAAAGATGGAATGAATGAGAGAAAATAATGTGGGCAAAGGCATAGATTTGCGCTACAGATAGCCCTTTTTCTTAGCCAAAACCTCGGATGAAAGCATGGTGAGTAAATGAAAGTGATGAGGAATGGGCTGAAAAGAGAAGCAGGGACTGGATCATGAGAGCTTTAAAAGCAGCACTGCATAACATAATCAAATATGTACTTTAGAAAGATCATTCTGGAATCAGTTTCAGGAGTAAATTAAAAGAGGGAAAGACCAGAGGTAGAGATCACTTGGAAGGTACACAAATAAAATCATAAGTTCTTAAATGAAGGTGGCAATAAAGAAGAAGACAGATTTGAAACATCAAAATGGTAGAATTCACAGGATTTGATTATAGATTAATTATAGGAAGGAAGAGTCAAAGACGATTCCTGGGCTTCCAGCTTGGATGACCATATGGCTTTTCTTCAGGCAGGAAATAAAAGAGGAACAGATCTGAAGGTAAAGATGTTTATTTTTAAATTCAACATTGATTTTGAAGTGATAAGGTATGAAGTCCAGGAGACAAGTGTGGGCTGGGAATTTGGGTGTCATTTGTGCAGATGGTAACTGAAGCCCTTAAGAGGAACCAAGATGACCCAGAATCATAGAAATTACTGGTTACTTATACAATGACCATTCTTCCCCTTCTTTCTTTTAACAGAACTCTTATTTTGTTCAGATATTGGGGGACAGAAGCAGGAGTAGCAAATGTACTTCAGCAGAGATGACCCTTCCTCAGATGTAGGGAATGAAAAGTAATCAGTATAAAAGGCATTCCATTTTCTTGCCAATAATTGGGTCATAAATGGTCATGTGCTAATTCCAGCCAATAAAATATAAGATAGGTGTGGTGGTACACACCTGTAAACCCTGCTAAGGCAGGAGGAGCATAAGTTTGAGGCTATCCTGGGCAATTTAGTGAGACCCCATCTCAAAATAAAAAAAAAGGAGGGGGCTGGATATGTAGCTCAAAGGTAGAGAGCACTGCTAGGTTCAATCCCCTGTACTGAGAGGAAAATACATAAAAATAAAAGAAAAGAGCTGAGGGTATGGCTCAACAGAACACTTGTGTAGCATGCCAAGTCTCTAGATTTGATTCCCCAGCACTGCAAAAACAAACAAACAAACAACAGAAAAGGAGCCCAGTTAAAAGTAAAAAGCAACCAAGAAAAATGAAGTGAGCAACATCACAGACACACATGAAGACCACTGAAATTTCAGAGGGTAGGGCTGGGGGTGTGGTTGAGAGGTAAAGCGCTTGCCTAGCATGCTTGAGACCCTGAGTTTGATACACAGCAACAATTAATAAATTAATTAACAAAATAAAGATGAAGGGTAGATGGGCACACTGGTACATACCAGTAATCCCAGCAACTTGGAAGACTGAGGCAGGAGGTTCACAAGTTTGAAGCCAGCCTCAGCCACTTAGCAAGATTCTGACTCAAAATAAAAAATAAAAAGGACCGGCGTGGCGGTATATGCCTGTAATCCCAGCAACTGGGGAGCTGATGCAGGCTGCTTAGCAACTTTAGCAAGGACCTAAGCAATTTAGCAAGACTCTACCTCAAAATAAAAAATAAAAAGGGTTGGAGATGAAGCCGGGTATGGAGGTGCATGCCTATAATCCCAGCAGCTCCAGAGGCTAAACCAGAAGGATCACAAATTCAAAGCCAGCCTCAGATTACACTCTACTTATGTATGATCTATCAAAATGTATAAATGCATTCTACTGTCATGTACAATTAATTGGAACAAATAAATTTAAAAATTTTAAAAAAGAGACTTTTTAATACTGGAAGAGAACCCGCAAAAAAAAAAAAGAAAAGAAAGAAAGAAAAAGAAAAACAAAAAGCCAGCCTCAGCATTTACTGAAGTCCTAAGCAACTTGTTGAGATCCTGTCTCAAAATAAAAATAAAAAGGAGTCGGGCGCGGTGGCCCACGCCTGTAATCCCAGCAGCTCGGGAGGCTGAGGCAGGAGGATCACGAGTTCAAAGCCAGCCTCAGCAATTTAGCAAGCCCTAAGCAACTCAGTGAGACCCTGTCTCTAAATAAAATACAAAATAGGGCTGGGGATGTGGCTCAGTTGTTAAGCACCTCTAGGCTCAATCCCTGGTACCAAAAAAATAAAAATAAAAAGGGCTGGGAGGTAGCACAGTGGTAGAGCACCCCTGAGGTCAATCCCCAGTGGGGGGATGGGTAAGGAGGGAAGATGGAGGTCAAAGGCCACATAAAGGTCAAATTTTATAAAGCCTGAAAGTTACCTACCAGGTAATCAATGACAACTTTGGTATAAATTAAAATATATCTAACTAGAGCTAGGCACAGTAGCACACACCTGTAGTCCCAGTTACTCAGGAGGCTAAAGGAAGATCACAGGTTTGAGGCCAGTCTGGGCAACTTAGACAGTCACATACATACACACACACACAAAGGAACTGGGGATATAGCTCACTGGTAGAGTGCTATTGGGCACTGCCCTCTGACCGAAGTTTTCAGTTTGCCTTTTTAGAATCTGACCAGCTTACAATGGCTGTGTATCTTGATATGTATTCTGTGGCTGCTTCAATGCCTTTATATATATAGCCTTGGATATATGGGAGACTAGAATTTCCTAATTCCAAAACTAATGAAATCCATTAGTGACTCTGGGTAATCAGCCTAAACCCCTTTAAACCTTTGCTCCCAATCTGGTCCCACAAAACTGATCAAGGTGGAGTTGACAACAAAAAGGTTAAAGATGAAGACAGGATTCAGACAAGGCCAACCATTACAAAGCAGCCTAAGGACACAAAAGAACATAGACATGCCTACCTTGGGGAATAAGAGCTACCTGAGATCCCTCTGCACCTCAAACATACTTCTACTCTTGGACTTACCAAAACATGATTTATTCACATTTATCTGAAATTCCCCAATGTGCCTCTAATGCCTTACAGGTCCTGGAGATAAAGGATCCCAAGAAACAACGGATGGCTGGGCAGGGCTTGGGGTGGCCAGAGCCCTTGGGTCAATCATCTGAGGTTTCAAGAAGCTGTATCTATTTTCTGTGTATGCTATGTTAGGAAAAAGGTTGGACAGTCTTCCACTAGACTGTGAGTCCTTTACCTGCAGAGTCTATGCCTTATTTATGTTTCATGTGCCTAGCATATAGCACCATGACTGATCTATAGCTAGTGACTGGCATCCTTAAAGAGAAGAATAGTTCTACTAAGGATGGCAAAACATCTGTGGAATCAAAGAAGACAGTATCCTATGTGTATGTGGTCCCTGGTTGCTTTCCTGTATTTGACAAACTGGATAAGTGGTTTCCATGTTCTCAGAGCCCTCCCTCAGGTTCCCTGGATGGGATTCAGAGGCTGCCTGGAAAAAGGAGGGGTTCTAATTATGCTCTCCCACTAATACTAGAGCAGCTTCATTTTGTTTGTTTGCAGTACAGGGCACTAAACCCAAGGGCATTCTACTGAGACATATCCCTCGTCAGTTTATATTTGATATTGAGACAGGGTCTTGTTAAGTAGCCCAGGCCCATCTCAAATTTACGATCCTCCTGCTTTAGTCTCCAGAGTAGCTGGGATTACAGGGGTATACTGCCACACTCAGCTAACTTTCATCCATTTTATGTATTAGACTCAAATAAGAGTTTACGTAAGGTAAAGTTTTAATGCTTTATTTTTTTAAAAAGGACAAAAACCATTCCAACAGAAAGCAAACACTTTACAGCATGTTAAGTTCATGTCAAAGTTTAAACATTCATGTCTAACACTTGTGCATAAGCTAATAAAGGAAGTGTTATGCCAGGCTCTCACCAGCAAGAGCTAGAAAGTACCCTAAGACCTGCCACAGTCAGTAATCTCATCTTTCTTCACAAATATGGTGGTAATGGCAGATCCCTGAAATCTTGAGCCATTTCCTTTTCTAGTTCATCTGGTGTGGCAGATTCTCTGCAGAAGTCCGTGACAAAAGCCCTAACACATTCACAGATCTTACCTCAGTCAGTGCTTTCCCAGACTACAATACGAAGCCTTTTCACTTGTGAGACTCTTTCTAAATGTTTCCCATGTCTCTTAATTATCAAAAAGTTTTAGTGTGGTGGCACATGACTGTAATCCCAGCACTTGGGAGGCTGAGGCAGAAGGATCGCAAGTTCAAAGCCAGCCTCAGCAACTTAGCGAGGCCCTAAGCAACTCAGCGAGACCCTGTCTCTAAATAAAATACAAGGGCTGGGGATGTGGCTCAGTGGTGGAGTGTTCCTGGGTTCAATTCCCA